>JAQIXW010005266.1:0-10600 GCA_034700685.1 Willowsia buskii | reverse complement strand
CTCTCTCTCTATCCACCCTCATAGTTATAATGTTTGCACACTTTTCTAGAAGAAGAAGAAGAACATTGGTGAAAAAAGTTTTCGAACAGCCTTCATGGAATCATCATCATCATAACTGAAACGTGAAGAACTTTAAATTTCATTAATCTACCGAAAAAATAAAATCTTTCTTTTCCTGTTTCAACTTATTGATTCATTTTTCCCTTGACGTGTTCCTCTGGAAATTCACTGTAATCGGGAAGTTAAACAAGGAGGTCTCATGATAATGAAGATGATAGTGTGAAAGGGAACATGGGAAAATTTTTTCATTCATTTAATCCGTTACTTTTCACTTGGTTCTATTGTCATCCATTCTTTGCAGTCGTCCTTTAAAATAGCTGGGAACAAAGGCTGAATGGATTAGAATGGAGAAAGGGAAAAGAAAAGAGGGAGCAGTAGTATAATCTTAAGACTAATATAAATACATAATAAAGAATAGGCGCAGATATAATAATATGAGTTCGATGAAAACTGTTCGAAAGCTTTTTTTGGGGACAATCTCTTTATTCTTCTTTACTCTCTTTCTCTTCTTGATGATACACTTTTGATATTCTTGAAAATTACTATTTCCACTGCTTATTGTACCAAGAAGAGTGTGTGCTTACGGAATGTTAGCCGTGCAGAAATATCGGATGTCAAAGTTTCCTTGTAAACTTAAACTTTCTTTTTCGTGGAAGCGATGAGCACGTATAAATTGGCTATTAATTTTGTCTGTTGCTGTGTATTCATGTATCGAACGTAGACTTTTCCTTGAAAACAATTCATTCGAAGTGGTTCGATTTCAGACAAATTTTTGGCAAATGTTTTATGCAAATAAAAGTTAAATAAAATATAAAGTAACAAATTCCAAGTTGGAAATGGCAACTCTTTTAATGCGTCACTTATTTTTGGTACAATGCAGTAATTTCAATTGGGAGTTTGGCTGAATATATTACTGATTTATGCTTCTATTCTGTTCTAGGTACCTTTTTACCATCATTAGTTACCTCATTGGTGTCTTCATTTTTGCCACAATCGTAGGTAGGTACCAGCGTTTTCTCCATTTGCGGGTTTACAAATCAATACAAAGGAAATGACTAAAAATGCGCACAGTGCTTGAGTTGAGTGTGAATTGAGAAAACTGACTAATCTGCACAAAACTAATTATTCCATTTAGGTCAAGTTGGTAACGTGATAACAAATCGAAACGCCAACCGCTTGGAGTTTGAAAGACTATTGGTAAGTTTATTAAAACGTTAAACGTTCACGCAACACTTGAATGATACAAATTATTTTAAATTGTGATGCTATAATAATGATGATAACATTTATCTTATGGAATCTAGGATGGTGCAAAAATGTACATGAGACATCACAAAGTGCCACGTGATATGCAGCGTAGGGTTCTCCGGTGGTATGATTATTCCTGGTCCAGGTATGTTTTAATCAATAAAACGTTTTATTCTTTTTGCTTACACGTTTCCATTGTAATATTTCTTTCATTAAACTTAAAACAGAGGGAGGATACAAGGGGGTGGTGATATAAACACGGCCTTAGGGCTTTTGCCTGACAAGCTCAAAACCGAGTTGGCTCTCCATGTAAACCTTAGTGTGCTAAAAAAGGTAAACCGAACTTCAAATTAGGAATTCTGCTCAAGACCAAGTTTGCAAGAAAGTACTTAAGTTTGCGATTTTTGATGAAAAATCTTTATTCCCTTCTAGGTTACGATATTTCAAGAGTGCCAACCTGAATTTCTTCATGACCTGGTGCTCAAAATGAAAGCGTACATATTCACTCCAGGTGACCTGATTTGTCGAAAAGGGGAAGTAGCTCGTGAGATGTTTATCATTGCAGATGGTATTTTAGAAGTCATAAGGTAAAAGTGAAAGTTGAGCTTTTCTCATAACTTTCCTTCTTGGTCCATACTTTTAGCTGTTAGGTATCCATGCATGCTTTAACGCTTTGTGGCACACAGAAAGTATTGAATACTGGTAAACCGCTTATATCGCAAGCAGATCGTTTTCCCATTTAAGCTCTTGATTCCATAAATGTTATTCTTTTTGATATAGTGAGGCAGGAAAGGTTCTTACGACGATGCAAGCGGGTGATTTTTTTGGCGAAATCGGAATACTGAACTTGGATGGATTAAATAAGTAAGTTTATGCATTTTTGATTAGCTGGGCAACTATTCATATCGAACCAAGTTATAATTTAGAGGAAAAAAAAAACTTATGCATTTTACTTAAATTTTAGACGCACAGCAGATGTTCGCTCAGTAGGATATTCGGAGCTGTTTAGTCTTTCGCGAGAAGATGTGTTGGCAGCGATGAAGGATTACCCTGAAGCTCAAGTAAGAGTGAAACAAGACGTGTATAGGGAGAGGGCAATTATAGAGAACAGATTTTGGTGGATACATTTGCTAAATGCCTCTTTTCCTTCCTCTATTTTACTCAGGAAATCCTTCAAACACTAGGTAGGAAGCGCTTAATGGAGGCAAGAAAAGCGTCGGGTGCGGTAACTACAAAGAAAAGCTCCACCACTGACGCAGCGAAGAAAGCCCAAGTAGTCAACGTTGCGAAGGAAGCGGCTGAAGTTACTGATAGCACAACGGGGAAACGGATTGTGGAGAAATTACAGAGTGATTTCAAGGGACTAAAAGATGTGATACGCAGAAGTAGAAAGAGCAATTCGAGGTTGGCTTCCTTTCTCCTTTCAAATACTAAATAGTTTTCTAAAACATATGCGCATTGTATTCTGATCTATAACTCATTCATAGAATGATAAAGTGCTTGGGGAGTAGCTATAATTTATAATTTATTTTTATGCTACGATACCTACACATGAAAACGTTGTTATTTTTGTCAATTTCACAGTAGAGACGACTCTAGTGAGCCCGAGTCTGGGAAAGCAGATGGAGAGGGAGGGGAAAAGGGTAAATCCGACGCTAAATCGTTTCCCCCTCCACGTGGCGTTCTGAAAAGAATGCATAATGTTTTAAGTGATGAGAAAGAAAAGGAACCGTCCACGTCCACTTCCACTTCAACGTCCTCTCCATCCGTTCTCACAAAACGGGGAGCGGGAAAACGTGTCCAGCTTTCCAAACTACTGGCTGCTGCCACTGCCGCTCCTGCTGCTGCTCCTACCAGTCCTCCCAAAGAGCCTGAAATTATTGGAGAGGGTCTTCCCTTGATTCAAAGACTACGATTGCTCAAGCAGAAGGAAGAAAGAGAGAGAAAGCAGCAGGAGGAGCGGGAGGCGATGATGCAAACTCTCATGCCAAGTCAAAAACCTCAGTCACCTCCATCTTCAGCCGCACCGACGAAATCTCTCGGGGGGAGTTTATTGCTAAGTGCATTTGTAAAAACGAAAGCATCCGTAGAGGCCCCACCAGGCTCATCTGCCTCAGCTGGTGCCGATAGCAAAGAATCAGCCAAACTTTTAGCAGCTGCACCAAAAGATAGGGATAAACGCGAAAGCGTGTCCTCCATGGATTCCGGCTCAACACTCTCCTCGCCTCCATCCACTTCTCTAGCTTGTCGAGCCCTCAGCCCTCCATTAAAGCCTGCAGCATTACTGATTGGAGAGGCTGCAGCAATCGCCGCATCACGAGCAACCACCGAGCCCATTTCAATATCAGCCCCTCCAATGCCTCCAAAGTTGACTTCACAAAGTTCGTTTTCCCCTCCGGTTTTTTCAGGAAGCATGTCACCACCAGTGATGGACACCATGTCAGTAGGAAGGGATCGATCAGCATCTGCAAGCTCTGCTCTTGTTCCCACGCATCAACCGGACACGACGTCAGCCTTTCCCTTTCATCCTTCCATGCGGCCTGCTGCTTTACATTTCCGCCAAAAGACATACGGGTCAGTCGACGATCTCTCACCTGAATTTTCTCGACTTCCATTTGTAAAAAAGTTGAAGATCTTGAACGAGCGCCAGAAAATTGCAGCAATTCTCATGAACAAAACAAGTAGCAACGTATTGACAAGGAGCACAAGTGAGGGCTCTAATGAGAACACCACCGTTACGGGTGCTGAAGTAGTCGAGGCGAAACGTGAAGATCAGCTACATTCAGTGGCAATGGGTCGACGCACCCAGTCCAATCAAGAGCAGCTTCAGGGGCAGGGCGATAATGCATCTGAGGAGAGCGTCCTACCTACACCCTCCACCAGCAAATATAATCAAAGTCCACCGGAACGGGAGGGTAAAAGTAGAGAATCAAAACCAGCCTCTGATTCGAAAGCTGAAGGAGTGAAAGAGCCAAGCACAAGCCAAACACCATCTACTCTTGTACAAACACAAACGACTAGTACTGCAACTATTTCCGTTGTACATGTCTCAAATACCACAAAATGCCTTACTAAGTTAGATACTGATGAAGCACCGAGCACTTTTAGTACTAGTAGCTGTAAGATATCTAGTCTCCTGACTCCATCTCCAACGAGTATACACGGAGGAGGTGGGGCGAGTAAGAAACGCAAGAAAACGAAGAAAATGCATGCTGCTGCATCTCCAACCTCGGAGAAAAAGGATGATGACCCCATCTCCAGCAGTAGTTCGTCATCTACCCCCAGTCCACCAGAGCTAGACAGCTCGGAAACTCCAGAGAGACGCAACTTAAAAAGTATACTTAAAAGATTAGCCAAATCCGAGGAAACTGTAGAGAGCGAATCCAAAAAGGCAGGGGATACTTCGTTGCGGAAACTCGACGAGAGAAAGCTGTTAAAAGCACCGACAATAGAGGGGTACGCTGCACGGCATAGGAAGTTTGCGAAAAATGTAACCTTTCACAGACAAGCTGTGACAGTGGTTTCACCAGAAGATGCGGGACTCACTTCAAGAGCTGCGAAAGAGTTTTCACGGACAACAGAAGCTTTGCAGATTTGTAGAACTGAGGATAAAATTTGTGACCCTGATATTGATTTCAGTGGTGAAAGTGGAACGGGTACGGGTACACAAACGGAGCAGCTCATTCCAGTTAGTGAGCGCTCATTGACTCCAGACGTAAGTTGTATTTCTGTTGCAAAAATCTTTACCCTTTTAGTTGTTATCGATTATGCATGTTGTATTTACGCGAGGAAAATTAAATGCATGATCTCTTTACATTCTCTCTAACATACAGAATATGAAGCCATTCTCAAATCTGATGCTGGTGAAAGGCGAAGACATGGCATTTTCAGGGGATCGCCACCCAGGAACTTTACAAATTGGTCTAAACATTGCTCAAGAAGAATGTATTGGTAGTGTTTTCATGGGAATCAAAGCTATCATTCAGAATAAAGTGGATGAAATCCACTCGCGATTTCAAGATAATTTTAACACGCTGGAGCATGAAGTGCATAAACGAGATGAGATCATATACAGATTGCAACGGCGTATTCAAGAACTAGAAAGGAATTCGGATAGGAGAAGGCCAAGAAATGGGGGCAATATTCGAGGAGATGATGACGTCCATCATGATATGGGTGGCCACGAAGGTGATAATGAAATGGATGACATAGATGGCGACTTGGATGATGAGGAGGAGCTGCTCTTGGGATCTGAAGCTACTGTTCAGCATAGATTTCCTTTGGAACTACAGACTTCTTACCTTTTCAGCAGGGGCGATTCTATAGACACTGTGATCAGCGCTCAGGATTACGATGATGAGGTATTTGAACGAACAGAGTTAGAGGGACGTGAAGCCAGCCAATCTCTTTCCCAGGGAATTGGAGAAGCACGACCTAGTCAGCATTATCATCAGCAACAGCATCGACGCTCCAGAGACTTGGGAAATGGTGATGGTCAAAAGCATTCAAGTGCAACTTGGGCGCAAATTTCTGAGGAAGAGACCATTGAAATGAGGGAGTTTGGCACGGCTCCATGGCAGGTAGAGTTTCATAGAGATAGGGACTCATTACCACCTCCAAATGAACGAAGCTTCGGGACGCGGAATTTGGATAAAGATTCCGTCGCTGTTGACATTGGCAACACGTCAACAGAATATGAATCCTCTTCCAGTTCTGAAGAAGCTAAAGGGTCAAAGACACATGGACCTTTGCAAGAAGTTGTCCATCGTAGAATGAAGGAAGAACCAGTTGCTCTGGATGATGATGACGATGAAGAAGGAGAGCAGACGGAAGGATCTGAGGAAGAAGAAAGTGACGATACCTCCGAAGATGAGCCCCAGTTAACCAACAAAAACTGGGAAGTTCAAATGCTAGCCAAGGAAATGGACAAGTTCGAAAAGAGTCGGCCTGATAATTCAGAAATGATTGGGGAGGCACAACATTTGCAAAATGAAATTAAGCAAATGAGGGAAGCCGTCACATCTGGGGAATTGTCTCCAACAGAACTTGACATGCTTGAATCCATTCTACAAACTAAATCAAAAAGAGTCAAAGCAATCGCCAAAGCACTCAGCGTAGAGACTCCATTTTCTCCTTCAGTTGGTGGTAGAACAACCCCATCTTCAACCGGAAGTCAAGAGTCATCTCAGAGTAAATCGAAGTTTTCCTTCGTTAGAAGCGTTGACGACTTACATGGAGCATCTCGTCCATCATCCTCCATGTCACGACCCCTCGACACGACTACAGTCCACTACCAGCGTACAACACCACCCCAAATGTCAACCAAATCTGCACACTTACAACCACGTCTCAGTGTAGGCATCCTATCATCTCCTGCTGCCGCTCAGCCATCCACGTCCGCGGCAGGAAGTGAAAAACTCAGTCCCGGCGAAGAAAGAGAACTGCATAAACTAATATACTCGAGGAAACGGTCAACAACAGTAAGAAGACAACAAAGTCTAGGGGAATCAGCACAGACTACAGCAGTACCATCATCATCATCAGCCTCTCTCATGGACAGTCAGCGAAGAAGAGAAAGCGCTGGAGGTTTCCCCATTTCCACCTCGTCTCCCCAAACCTCAACAAAATCATTCTTTTCAAAATTCAGTCTCGTTCGTCAGTTGACTTCCCGTGGCCACCAAGCAGGAAAAAACCCAACTTCCGAACGAGCGACAGACGAGCAGTCAAGCGTGAAATACATTCGTGGACCTGGCATCTCCACAGGAGCGAGTGAAAGCAGTACAAGTAGTGCGCAACCAAGAAATATTGGTGCGGAAGGAATCGTGTTCATTCAAGGCGCTGTAGGGGACACTCTGACACAGTCCCAGCAACGGAGCTCTTCTATTACTATTCTTCCAATTGCATCATCAACAAATACAACCTCTGCTCTTTCATCGTCTGTGCAAAGCGATCCCGGCATGACTCAAAGTTCAGCTCGAATGCCTGCAGTTCCAGTGTCAGGTTCACACTCTTCCACACACGCTGCGACTGCTGTCTCGACAACCATGATGGGAACAACATCCTCTGCACCAATTCCATGCTCCTCAAAGACGACAACAACGAGCGCTCCCACTACTTCCGAGCTTGGCGGAGAAAGTCAGCCTTTACTGAAGGAATAGCTAAATTTAGGTATTTACGCATGTGTGAATAAATTTCGAATCTGGTCGATCGACTCATGACGATAATCGCTTCCTTTTCTAACAAAAATATTGTAGACGGGGGTGGAGGGAGGACTTCCATTATGCGAGATAGGAATAACGAGCTTAGGTTTCCGAAGAGTATAAACCAGCGTGTAATTAAAATTGACAACCTTCGAAGCAACTATTCACGCGAGGTTGAGATCCATGTTTATTTTCGTTTAACATGGCTGGAATATCCATCCTACGTTTTGATTGGTGCCATAAACTTAAAAATATGCTTAAAATATCGTCCCTTCCACGCCAACTTGCCATGGTACAAACTTCTACTACTGTTATAACTCCTTTGCTGAAAACGATGGAACATTGCGACTCGATTCCCGTCAAACCCAGATAATGGCTTGGATAGTGACAGCTTTCTGCCAATGTAAATTTAATTACTAATAATATAATACTTACAACCTACAAGAGTTAATGAGTTGTTGAGAGATGAAATAAAAAAAGAACATTTTGCATTTACCGAATACGCTATCAAATTTAAATGAGATAATTACTGGTTACAACAAATTAATGATGTATGCTCGGCATTCTTAATTGCAATTATGGAAAACCCTCTTAATGCTTGATTGAACGATACACCTACCTAGATTTTTAGGTTTTTTGACTACTCGGTGTCCATGGTATTCTTTCATTCGACATTGTACAGATAACAGAGAAAACTATGACAAGCGGAATGATTGATTGCTGCAATATTAAGAATTTTCGGAAAACTCTAATTGAAATACTTAATATATACTAATATACTATAACTTTAAATAAGCATGATATTATATTACTTGTCTACTTAAAATTTTGAGAATACAATAAATAGTTATGTATATGATAAGTGAGATCACTTGTTAATTGCACATGGTTTTAAGCACTATATAGAAACGGATAAATATTTTATATTTCTAGGAAATATTATTGAATTATGATACTAGAAAATATATATATAACCTTTACATTTACAGCGAAACAATATTACTACAATTACTACATCTTTTAACAAAACATTGACTAATAATTTAAAGTACTATACTATATAGAGTATGCGTAGGTAATTCTCTAGGTAATAATTATATGCCAACGGAAAGAGAACCATAGAATGACCAAAACCGTTAGTCCTTTCTTTGTAAAATCGGTAAGTGAAGACCGCAAGAGGCCTGTACAACTGGACGTTTTCTACCGAATAATAAGTCGTTGTTTGTTTGAACCTTCATCGGAAATCTTACTTTTCATTTAAAAAAATATATCCATTTCATGAATATTTGCTTTTATGGTGGTGGCATGGAAGAACGACCAAATTCTGTTATTCAATCCAAACTGATTCATATTATTCACCTTTGTTTCCACAATGATAACTTCTGTCTCCGTTCGTGAAGTGGGTAATAAACACCAATTATGTTTTCAAAAGACACAAAAATATTAGTTGAGGAACCAGAATTTCAATAGAATTTTAACTGTCAGTTTCCTGTCAACAGAATTAATTGGCAATTTTAAAAAATCATGAATTACACATTTCTTTTTTTTAAAGAATCAAATATGCCATTAAATGAATCCTAAATTGAATACTGGATATGTTGCTCCTAAAGGTAAAAATGAGACCGTTTCCTATTTATTGTAGCAGTAATTTTGAAAATGCAGGCGCGACAAGCTGGTTCAAGGTTTTTTTAAACTTCATACTACTAGTTTGTGTGTTGTTTAAAGTACCAATCTGATATGAATTTTACATCATAATAAGAAAATTGTTCCAAAAAAGAGATGTAGATGATTGTAGATGTCTTTAGAACTACCCGACTTCACTGTAATGGAATGGATCAAGACAGAAGCTCAAGAATAAAATCAACAACTTACCCACTTCTCGATTTAATTAATAAATGTTAAAAGGATATTACACACTGAACTGCATTTTAGACTATAAGATCCAAATAAAATCAACACCTCTGATTGAATTTTGATATTTTGAAACCAATATTTATGTAAAAAGTTCGGACGTTCCTTTTCAGTGTTAACTCCTTTCTCTCACTTCAGTGACACACGGTGCATTATCATAATTGTCGCAATATATGTGATTTTGACAGTTGTAAGTTTTGAAACGAATAAAACCTTAATTCACAAATCTTGACAGTAAATTGATGAACTGAACTTGCACATTATTAGCTTGTTAGGTAAATGATCATGATGACCGAATAAATATGATTCATACATTTATCTACTTCACATAACAATCTGCTAAATACATCGTTTTATCTTTAACGCATTGCACATTAAACTCGTGAGTGACATATGAGCATAAAGTACTAAAATTGCGAATAATATGCGGTAACCAATTCTTCATTGAAAATCAACAACATATTCAAAGTTTTCATTAGTGTGACAATTTTATTCAACTTGTATAAAACACTACTGAACTTGTTATTATTTAATTAATGTAATCTTATTCTAAATTTTCACATTTTTTTACCATTTTCCGTGTGATGTATTACAAATAAAACCACCGCTATAATAAATCAATATTGCCTTTTCTTAGCTACAAAATGAATATTAATTTTTTGAAGTACTCTTAGGTACGGGTGAAAAAGAAATCAGAAAGAAGATCAGACGATTTTTTCGAACAATATTAAATGTTGAAGGGGCTCAAAAGATAGATTATTCTTATGATATTTTCATCCATGGCAAAGTCGATTTCACCGAAACGCAGTTTTTTAGGCAGGTAAAATTAACGAGTACTTACTGCAGTACGTAGTGTAGATCTCCTGCAAAACAAGTAAACACAAATGGGGCACCGTTAATTAAAAATTCTCATATTATTATTGACACGAAATTATAAGCCAGTGAATAATTAAATGGTTCCTTACATTCTTCTTGGCTTCTACGCACACATCTCGCAACTTTACGCTTAAATTCTGTGTAATTTTCTCTCCATTCTTTCTGTAATCACAAACATAATATCGCATTTAAAATACTTTTTTAATACTGAAGAATACAAAACTTTATGCATTTGTAAATACAATGAGGCTTGATGGAGTATTTTTGATTTTGCGTTTTCGGTAGCCACTCGAAGAAGTATTTTG
>JAQIXW010005265.1:0-10600 GCA_034700685.1 Willowsia buskii | reverse complement strand
TAACTCCATAACGCAAGCAAAGAAAAAGAAACAACATCCTTCAAGTTAAGTTCATAAGCAATCTCATCCGTTCAATGATTGCTAAATCTCTTGGTGTTGTTCCTCCTAGTTCTTCTATGTGGAGATGACTATAAAAAAGCCATTGCGCAGCATGTGTGTACAAAATATTTTGTCTTACAAACTCTGTAAGAGAATAGATGAAACAAAATCTTGAGCGTTGTGTCCAAGTATTTGCCTGTGTAATTTTCCTCGTGATTTGTGGCTTCTCAAATTTAAAAGGAATGATGATGGAAGGATGAGTGTGGCCAGTATGATGTACTCTCATAGACCCAAGCATACATGTTCTCCACCATGCTGTTGCAGTTGACAAAGGAGAAAAAATAATTTTGCTGTTGGGAGATGATATTTCGACAATGAAGTGTTATTTGCACTTTTTCGTGTGTGTGGGCAGCAGCACGGCGGAATGTTTGCAACTAGTACGATTACGATTATTATTTTAACCAGCTAGAATATGTTTGAAAAGTCATGTAAGAAAAGAAGGTGGTAAAAACTTTTCTACAGAGCTCAAGTAAATAATAATATTGTAAATGTAAAATGTACATACATTTTGGACACAAATGACTTCTAAGAAGTTACATACGCGAGCGAAAAAGTAAAGGTAGAAAAATGAGTTACGTTTTATATTAGCTGCTTATATTATGCTTTTGCGTTTGTCAATATGTAAATTTTCAAGGCCGATTTACCTTACACGGTAGTTAAAGGGCTGTACTATTCTATTCTCTAGATGATGACGAGGAGTAGCAAAATACATTTACGAATTTACATTTGGAGGCATTTACGACCAGTGCTGCTAACAATGTTATTACAATGCAATATTCTATGCTCATCTACTATTCTGCACTTTGATATTTTTGTAATTCATGTGGGCAGGAGACTTATTGCCTTCTCTCCTCCTGTTGCCTTAAAAAAAGTTTTAGCTTTAATAAACTCACCTGAACTCTCCGTCGCTCACACTGACTCAAAATATATTATTACGTTTCATTGGAGTTTGTGAGGAAATTACACACAAAATACTTTTCGTTCTGTTCATCGTGTTTGCGTTTGCTTTATAGATGGTTCTTGGTGGTACGACGTCAACAACGGAGGTTTGCAATAATTATACTGCAGATATTATTACATTATTGCATTGTTCTTCATGGCGAAAATACACTGTTTCTTTCAGAGTAATAATGAGAACAACACATGTTCCTAAACTAGTTAACCAGAGCCAAAAAAAGTACACTATCACCAGAGGCCATGTATATTTTATGCAACACACACCAAAACCGCACACAGGTCATGATATATATTTTTAATTTTTTCACTGAATTTTAATTTCGACAACAATCACCTCAGTCGCTGAATATAGACTTTGCAGGAGTAAAAATGCAAATGTGCAGCGGAATAAACACATAAACAAGACAATACTCACTAATTCACGATAGTCACATAAAATGGATGTCTTTCTCAATAAAACAAACCTGTATATTATGATTATGAACTTTTCAACTCGTGTAATATGATTCACTGAGAGTTTTTCAACAAGTCCATTTGCTGTTGGTAATTCATATTCATACATATGCAATTAAAAATGTTCAGGAGGACACTATGACAAGAGTAGACTCTAGTAGTAATAATCAGAAACATGCAATAATGGGTTGTCGTGAGTCTGTGGTTGTGATATTACTACACAAACACACCAAAATTCAAACCACGCAAAAAAAACGAAGGAGAAGAGATGTCAATTACATTATGCATGACATAATATATTCGATTCTGTTTGTGCTTCGATCTATGCACATCTTTACAGCAACAAGGGCGACAGTAACGCTAACGTCTTGCTTCTCGATACTACAAGTATGTACATCCACAACAACGACGGAGAGTTACAGGAACTCACAAAAATGTAAAAAAACATTGTCAACATGATTAAACCATCATCATCATCTATTTCTTCATGATCAATCGTCGTCGTGGAATAATATGAATGACAATGAGATCAGTATCACAAATTGAATGGGTTGGCACACCAAAAATCTACTCCATGCTACTACCATCAATGATTTTTATTGTAGTGTTATCACCTGGAATAAGAAGTTCCTTATTTCCCGTTGTAAAGAAGATGCATGTCTGTTTTACCTATCAAGTTGGTTGACTGTAGCTTACGTGCGCAAATAAAAAAGGTTTTATGATGATGACGGTGATATCGGCGGAGAATGGTAATAAATATTTGGATGTAATAGTAACGTACGAAGATAAAATAGTCTTATGAGTTTGATGGATAGAAGATATAGGTATTTGCGACTTGAGTAAAACTTTTAATGGACTCACTTTGTTCAACTTTTTTTTACTGTGTACTCGTCCTCTTCTCCTTTCTAGACTACTTGACTTCTTGAGAGAAGCACTGAGGATAAAAAGCAGTTAAACTACGAAGCATAAAATTCTATAAAAGGGAGCTGATCGAATTAGAAGAGGATGGTGGTGGTTGTTGACGAATGGAGTCAAGAAAAGTCGACCTCGTATCAACCTCTGCAAAATCCGCTTCATTAATGCAAAGTCACACATTTTATTTTGATAA
Organism: Willowsia buskii; assembly: GCA_034700685.1. Classification (NCBI taxonomy): domain Eukaryota; kingdom Metazoa; phylum Arthropoda; class Collembola; order Entomobryomorpha; family Entomobryidae; genus Willowsia; species Willowsia buskii. Next base: position 7,983 of record JAQIXW010005265.1, on the reverse strand, counting down.
AAAAAATCTCAAGAAGAGAATATTATGGCATATATTGTCTCTCTTGTGTAGCAAATAAAACATGCTCATACATTGTCTTCATATTATGGCAATACATTCGTATTTGAGTTGATATGAGGTGATAGAAAATCTATCTAGTTTAAGTAATGATGAGGATTACGATAGAGAAATGAGATGTATGTAAATGGAACGATCAAACGCGTGAAAAACTGAGGAAAACAAGAAAAGAGTCTCATAAAAAGGATGTAGTTAGATAAGTAGAAGCTTCTCAAACAACTTCTTACGGGAACTGTATTTTCCTGACTTGGGTGCATTGAGTATTTGTACCTTTTCTCAGGTAAAGTTGCGGTTTATCAAAAATGATACTATATATGTATAATATACTACCAAACTATAAATAAAATCGCGAAGAAACCTTTAGAAGAAGCATGTCAATGTCAGACTTCCTTTTGCTATTAGAAGAAAAGCTGTCAATCTTCGTACTGCTAGTATGATAATTTGTATTTGTTACAGTAACGAAATGAGACGAGAGATTAAACCCTTTTTATTACGTTAAAAGGTTAAAACGACATGAGTTTAAGACACTACTGGCATGCATAACCTAGTTTCATTTGCGAAATCAGAACTATACGCGCCTTCAATTCAAATGAGAATAGAAAACAAACGCGAGACACTGGAATGAAAAACAAATAGAAGGACGACATTACCTAGTAAAATTGGATTGAATAAATCATGGTCAAATTGAGACTGAAATATGATAAAATTAAAACACACAGTAGCGATACTCTATAAAACTAAAGAATTCATTTGTTAAGGCCATTCTGGAGGAACTACTGCACTTTTACATGTTTTTAGTTTACAAGAGCAACCGTCAGTATAATCTGCAAGTCATTTTTTGCAGTATCAAACGGTGACTTGACTTGCGACATTCACAGATTAGCAATTGCACAAATGTCAAAAAAATCCACTTCTTGTGCAATTGTACTGTACCCGTACCTACCTGAACTTCAGTTTTCCGTGTCATATTCTTAAGGTATGATAATGCATATGCAATGCAATGAAGTGATGTAGTATCTTATCCAAAAGGATGAAAATAAAGACAAGTTCTTACCCACCTTAATTTTCGCTAGTTGATATTAAGTAACAAACCCAATAGCCTATAAATATTAAATGAGCTTTCTAAGCATCATTCACAACTTTGGTTTAAATTTAAAATAATGTCTTTATTGCATTATGCATGTTCAAAAATTATGATTTTCATACACCTACACACAGGGAAACCTTTTAAACTTCTCAGCAAAAACGACATTTCTCTTTACCAGCTGGAAAAATGCTTGTTTCAAAGAAAAACAAGAAGATCGTAAAATCCGTCTAATGATTACCAAACCATCAGCATCTTCCTCACTTGACTTCACAAAACTTCAAGGATGAGCCAAACCGAGTGAATAAATCGGCTCTTTAAATAGGTAAACATGGCTTTCCAACAAGCTTTATTACACACATATACTTACTTCATAAATGATTTTTGTTATAGCCGCTAGTTACTATACTTTGTTCAGTTTGTGTGCTCTTCTACTCAACAAGTAAAGCTAACAAAGTCATAAAAACGAGCAGCCTTGTTGAAAATTGCAGAGTTTTGGATAATAACGTTACAAAATCCTTCAAAAATACAGTATACCGACAAGTTTCAAACTTTCAAGTAACAAAAATCAAGGGCTTGATCGGCATTTATAGATTTTCCTTTTCTATTTCTCCTTACTACCTTCATTGCATACATGCATGGATGAGTCGGCAGATGGAGGATGATCATGATCGCCATATTGCTTACTTTACTATACAGTTTTCATTTTGATCCGCATCCAATCATCTCATAAAACTGCCAAAATAATAACCATTCGGACCATTTTCTCTGATTCAGACTTTGCATTCCAACTTCCGACGAATAAAAATACGCATTATGATAATGCACGCACGTATGATGATGCCGGAAATAACTCTTTAGAAAACACTTAAAAATCTCATCACCAGTGAAACATTTTGTGCTTCTGTTCTGTATTCCCCATTAAGTTTGAATACACTGTCAGCATTATAACACCTCAGCGAGATGTATAAACATAAAGCATAACATGCATGCATTTTTACGGTAAAAGAAAATTCAAACGTAAAGGTACCATTTTACTGTATTGATTGATCCATGAGCGAATGCAATGGGTGGAATTTATCTGGTCGAAAGATTAAAACAGCTTGAGGAAAAAATTGAGGTATGGAAAATTGTTGAAGATGCAGCGATCATTATTCCCTATCATCACCTGTCAACCTGTCACACACTCTTCTATCCTGTACACAAAAGTTTATGCGCGTTTAATTGTCTGTATCCTCTGTAATGGTTAAAGCAGGTGCGAGCACTAAAACCGACCATAATGATGCCGAAACGAAAATAAATTGCACCTTAGTCAAATTTCCTCACTGTTACACCTTCCATGTTCCATGTAAATGTTCACAATATCCGCTTTTAAAATTGCTTTACCCATCTTATTTTACGCACAGAGGTTGAGCTTACCAGTAACGCAATAATTCGAAAAGCTTCACTAACGCCGGAGTAGGTCCAGATCACTGATCACACAAATAGCAAATTTCCGGGTTAATATTTGATATTCAAAGTGCAACTTTTTTGAATAAAAGAACAAATAAACCTTCTGGTTTTTAGGAATAATCTTTCAGATTTAGGTTTTATGAACTCTGTACTTACTGCATTCAATGGTTATTTAAACGTTTGAATACTTTTTTGCTTCACTAGTTTCGTTAAGTGTACAGTTTTTAACAACCCGAGATGACAAGTGTAGGTAGCGGGGAACCAATAATAAACTCTTTCTTAAACAAACCTTAGGAACACTCGCAGAGAATGACAGCAATACTCATTCCAAGTGATACGATTCACATCCTCAGTAAACCAGACAAACCGAAGACCACAATCTCAACAAAAATATATGAGTCTCTTTCCATCGTGTTTAACTTGTGGAAATTCTCCGTTGAATACACACAATTAGCATTTGGCATAGATATCAAATGTCGCAAAAAAAGAAACAACTTTCTTCAATGCACTGTCGGGAATTCGCCTGAGTTCGAAGTAGCAACAGAAGCAGATGTCTTTGTTCGCTTGTCTGAGTGCAGTGCAACTGAAGAACCATGATTCTTATTTTTCACTTCCGTTTCGTTCTTTACGCAGAAAGAAAAACAAAAAATTTAATGGCTCTTCAGTTTTTACTGTTGCTCTCTATCATACCAGCACTTTTCAGAAGTCGAAGTACTTAAATAAAAGTCGTTGCTTCCCAGCTTCCCAAAATACTACAGTTTACATGGAACTCTTTCGAACAACAACGTTCGCGTAGCGCTATCGTTCAGAAAGAACATACGTGTTTCAGAACATAATCTACAGGAAAGCTTTAACGCTACACGCATGATAACGACATGTTGTTGTGCGTGAGCTTTTATTTGGCTTGAGTTTTAAGAAACTGCAGGAAGTTCAGGTATATGCTGTACTGCTGTCTTCATTCAGACTTTACAAATTAAATTCTAGCAACATGATACAAATTTGAATTCACATCCAAATGACGCGGATATGTGACGATGATCAGATTAGATTTGCCATTTCTCTTATACTTTGATATCATAGAATACTATATGCTCTGCAGTTTCTTCAGTGCCGCTTACTTAATGAGAATGCTGATGATGATTCACGATATACCTACAAAATCTATCAGAAGCAGACAAATTTTAAAATAATTGTAAATAAAATTCATGCGAATATGTATTTGAATTCCTTTTATTGAGCTGATTATACAAATGATAGTGCCTCTCAAGTCAAGATTAGGAATCTTTTCACACAATTTTGTTTGCGGCTTGTCGAATGAAAGCTTGTGAGATGCTAGCTCAAGGTGGTATCAAAACTATATACGAGACAAAATTAGAAATCATTAGTCTTTATACTGCTTCTGGAGTAAAAAAAGTGTCCAAATGGAATATAAGTACATGTGCTCACTCCCATATCACGTTTTGAGATGTAAAAAAGGTTTATTAGCCAAGAAGAAGGAAATCTATGAATATTTTATAGGATTGCAACTTGCGACAGTAGTGAGTAAGTACATGTTAGAACTAACCTGCTGCAAAACAGTGTACAACAATAAATTTGAATGAGTTGCGTTCACAATCTTGTTGCCACAAAAATACTCCAATGCATAGGTTATACAAGTAACTGACTCGCCTTATTCATTCCTTAGTTTTTGTTGATTATTCGTGTGCTCATCAGCAGTCAACTTCATTAAGTTTCTAATTCAACGACTTTGTTATGATGGGACATCATCCTCATCATCAGCATACTCTAATACACATTACTTTTTTGCAAGTCACAAAAAAACCGAGCGTTCAAACAAACGGCATAATATTTATGACCTATGAGCGCAAGTGGCCAAACAAAAAACGTAAATTGCATTCTTGTTTGTCGTGATTATTCTCGTTCGTGTCTTATTCTCATATAAGACAGTAATTTCATTCACAAAAAACTCCAAAGGCAAAAATTCTCCGATAAAATTTTATTTTCTCCCATCCTTGATCTTATGTTTTGGCATAAAAGAACGCTTAATTATAGTGCAAAAATGTTTTAGAGCTAACATTCCTCTAAATAGTCTAAACGCTCAAGGCAGATGCCTCATAGCTTTGATAATATAAGAATAATAATAGTAAAGCGGATACTTTCGGAAATTTGCCCAACGCAATAAATAATTTATTAAATGTCTAAGTGATAGGTTTTATTTGTTTATGATTTTGTCTTGTACATGCAAGCTAAATGGTTGAATATTGTTAATATTTTTTCAGGCACGTCTACAAAAGCAACAAGATAACTTGCTTAACACATCAAAAACAACGTTAAATCAAAGATTTCAATGGACAGAAAGATTTGCTTGTGCAAATGGACAGAAAGATAGAAAATGTACAACCCGAAGAGCTTAACCATCTAAATCAACAAAAGGTTGGGTTTCATCCTGTTGGCGAAATATTTGTCGCTGTTTATAGAAAATATATTTGATAATTTGTGCTTGATGATGATTATGAAAGACAGATCCCATAAATTTACCTCTTGACTTTTCATTTGCCCTTCCTTTGTCTTCGTATTTTTTCTAATTCTCAAAGTAAATACAGGATACACTCCTTACTTACCCAAGCATACAGACAAAGTTGATCCAAACTGAAGTTACATGGTTATGTATATTGCGTAAAATGTCAAGCAAATCTTTTGTATTTTCAAGGTTTTTTGTAGGTTCATTAAATTATCCCAAGATGATTAGCTAGGTTTTATGAAAGCGGGATTGTGGAACTTTCATCCTGTCAAAATCCACAATGACTTGCTAAACGTGTCACACAGTGACAATTGATTATATGAAGGGCAGGATCTTGCTGGATAGCCATGACCATGACATTGCAAATTCCCAGAGAACTTGACTACATTGGGTAGTTCTCTAGTAAATTGAATCATATCGTTATTCGCATTTTGTATTTGTAGTATTATTATTTGCGTTGTAGTATGGTCAAACCATGCTTGAATTTCCTGGATAAATGAAAAACAATACAAATATTTTTCTCAACGTGTATTTTGATATATTGTGTTAGCTACACTTAAAATTAGCAACTGCCCGCGTGTTGGTTAACTGATTTTAAAGGTGCGGTTTACGCAAACGTGAAGCCTCTTCGACTATGGTTACCAACATCATCAGATTAAAAATTATCCAATTTTCAGCCCATCTGGAATTACAAGTCATTGCCTAAAAGCGAAAATAACAATATCCAGCCGGCAACAGACCAGAATCAACTAAAATGATTATCTTTAAACATGATCATTTTATCATTATAACATCATCACTAAAATAACTTCAAAGCTGCAAAACATATATTGCCATTTGTTCGTTATCAGATTATCCTTTACTACAATACCACCGCCTGCACTAATGGCCTGCGTCTCGTCTCCAAAGTCAACGAGGTCTTAAAAATAGCCAGACGGAACCACGCAAAGAATCCCTCTAACCACAAAACTTTATACAGCCAGGCACTCAGGGCAGATGAAGATGAAATGAAAAAAGAACAGAGAAATGATTTAGTGGATGCAATTAAATGAACAAGGTTCATTTGCATTTTTATATAAACGTAGTCAATCTTCTTCGTTTCGATTCTCATAGGAGAAGTGAGAAGTGTCAAATGCAAAAAAAATATGTTTGCCTGTTGGAAATTACTGCAGGGTCAAAATGATCATATAATTCCAAGAAAGCAAACATATTTATGCAAACGTACTTAGGTAGGCGATGATGACTTCATACATTTATATATTTTTCGAGTTATATAAGCCGACATTTGTCTATGATACTATCATTCTTCTTTACATGTGGCACATGCATATAAGTACTTATTACGAGCACATGAGAAATTTTTGAGAGTTTAGTAAATGATAATGGATGATAATTTAACTAGATGTAACAAGACATTAATATAGAAGGGAAGACACTTTAGTTTGCTGGTTTTCACTGTCAGAGGTAAACTGAAAACTGTTCCATTTTTATTATACAAAAACAGTAGATAAGACTGGAATCTGGATTAGAGCATGCATCGAACCAGAATTGTAATAAAAATTAAGATCCTAGTCGTCAGAATTGGAAAACATAATAGAAGATTTGGTCTACTCACAGCTTTGTTTTCTTTGTTGATTTTTGTTAAAGCTTTTTGTTTTCCCCTAGGGCATGCAAAAGTATGTTTTTTAGTTTAATGCTCCTCTGGAGAGAAAAAATGTTTACAATATGTTTTGCAGTGGGAATTACAAACATGGCGAGATTGATATTAGCCACGGGCGTGATGTTTATTCTTCACCTTTTTCATGTGCAAAATAGGTACTTATCCTCAGTTTTTAAAAGGTTGAGCTGTTGCGTAATAATGTACTACACTTATGTTCATTCTCAGTTTGGACGATCATGATTGTATGCACTAAAGATAAACACTTTAATTAGCTAATTGTAGATCGGAGATTTAACCACGCGTTCTAGTAGAAAATCTTTTTGGCGTGACTTTGATTGCAGAGATGATATAAAAATAAAAATATAAAATCATGCGATATAGATAGACACGAATAATACGATGATGTTGTTGGATATACCGACCGACATAGGTACATAAGTGCCTTGGCTTTATGCTCATATTGAGTCATTAAAATAGGCATAAATGGAAGAAAGCAATCAAAAGATTTATCACCTTTTGTTTTAATGATTTTAGCAAAGGCAAAAGGTGACGCCGGTATTGACGCGACAGTCTCAAATCTTTGAACTGGGCATAAACATTATTTACTCGTGTCAGTTTTTATACATGTTTTTATTAGGGCATTCGAGGACAAATGGCTTTTGGCTTAAGGATAGCTCTATTGATTCATCTTAAACGACAATAACTGCAAGAGAGTTGGCTAATTAGTTGAGAATGATTCTGATTTAGATGAATTGAAAGGATGAATTGTGTTTTATTTCTAAAGTCAATACACAAAGTCGGTCGACAAAGTGAACTGTGTATAAGTGTAAATAGCTTATGGAGTTCACACTAAACTTTTTGATGTCAGTCGGATGGTGTAAACATGCATCCTAAATGTATGACATTGTACAATAACACCACGGACCACGGTTTCACAAGTCAGATCGTTGATGTTCATAGTCATATAACCATGATCGACCAAACCACACAGTCATTTCATACAATGTGACAGTGGAGTACCTAGAGAAGCTACCTGACTGTCGGTTGATTGTATTGAATGTGTGAAGACAATGCTAAATTGATGTTATGTAAGTAAAGCATGCGGTCAAAAGTGTTAATTGCGCACTTGCTTCATATCAACTTTAGAGTTTACATTTTCACTTTTCATTCCTTCCAGCCGCGTCTCCCTGTCCATCACCGTCATCATCC
>JAQIXW010005264.1:0-10608 GCA_034700685.1 Willowsia buskii | reverse complement strand
TTTTGTGAAGCTTAATTTCAGGTAAATATTTTGCCACTACACAATGTTGTCTACACAACCTTATGAAATTCTATACAACCTACGTATTTACTTCTCCGTTCTCCTAAAACTTTTTTATTAACCACAGAAAATGCAAATGAATGGACGTTTGTTCTTTAGAAAATTTTCCTTGAGTTTTCATCTACCTGTATTGCCGATTAGCATTTTCTAAGAAGAAAAAATCTTATTTCAGTGTAATCTCATCTTCATATCAGACTTTTAATGTCTCATGGGCTTTTTCATTATTTATTTTTGGCCAACAAAACTTTTCTTTTGTCGTCCTTCAACATAATGTATGGAAGAATGAACAGGAAAATTTTTCAACTGTTGCTTTTACTCCGTTCCACGTAGTTGTTGACAGATTCATGGTGCTTTCCATGTAATTAAACTTGGACAAATGAAAGCATTTACTTGCACTCTTGAGTATGAATTCGAGCAAAAGAATCCCTCTCTCCTGCACTTCAGACTTTACGTCATAGTCATATTATGTTAATGCTCTAGAAACGCGCTCAGCATCTGCATATCACTTTTAAAAGCTTTATTTGTCAGAGTTGGGAGAAGGGTTTTCAAAATAATGCTGTACGTGATCCCGTCGCAGAATTGAAGTGTCTCCTTCACGGTGAGTCCATGTGAGGCTTTTTGTGAGAAAACGTGGAGTAATAACAAACCAACGTACTTGAACAAAAACTATATGAATGCACCCGAGCAAGACTGGAATATTCCAAAAATGGTATATATATTATCTATGTACTTATATAAAACTTTACTGCAGCAAATGTTTGTCTTCCATTCAAAATGATGTATTGTAATGGTTAGTAGTCCACTTACTGCTGAGGTTTTGCTCACCACTGAAAAGCTGCGTCAAAATCGTTGCTTTCTATGGCTAAATTATTAGCAAACTCTATAATCCAGAGAAAAGCAGCTTTAGTCCGATACTCACAAAGTTCTAACGGTAATGTTTTTAGCCTGGAGAAACATATGTGATAAGTAGTACAATCCCAGGACAAAACTTTGTGACAACTAACACGGTAAATAATTCGTCCATAATATTATCTATATGAAGGACAAATATGCTTGCAAATAGCCGTAGAAGAGTGCACGCACTGGTACCTGAGTATCAAACAGTTGAAAAATGAATACTGGTGTGTTGGCGTTGTCGTCGGTACTTATCGTTATGAAATACCTATAAAAATATTTGCGAGACTGTCGTAGGAAAAAAAGGGCTTTGGAAGAAGTCTGAAAAAATATAAACCCAACGAGAGCGGAGGCCGAGGGAGAGACAGTATGAAAAAAGTGTATACCTATGTACTTATTTGACTCTTCAATTCTATAGGGAATTGAACCGCAAATAAAATTAATGACAACGCTGCCATTTCGACCAGAAAATTTCTTGATTCTGTTCAACTGCTAAGCACTGGTTTCATGCACACTATGAAGCGTAGTAGAAAATTGTTTCAAGGCTAATTAACAGAAAATTGGATATAATTCCTTTCAACCGACTGCTTGATCTGATATTATAGGAAATGATCAGTGAGTAGAGTACTACTACGTGTCTTCAAAATTAGATGATAGAATATAGACTCATACAAGTGGAATCAATGCAGTGGAGAAAGACGATCAATTAGAGGTGCGACTGTGCGAGTAAAAGAGCTTCACTTCACGGTATTCCACTTGTCTCTCTCTGTAAAGAGCACTACAAAGTCTGCGGATGCTGAACACGTCACGCCTGCCTAGGACAATATCGAGAAGGACAGCCACTCTCAAGCAAATGGGAATGCATTAAAAAATTTCATTTCCAAATACGCTTTCGGCGTAGATAGTACAATACAAAGGATTCTTCTCCTTACGTTGGTAATTCACGTTGACATCTCATCGATGAATGAAGAGAAGAACAAGTGAACCAGCCGTTTTTAACGCATTATGGCTCTCGTTCCTATTCTGATTACTTTGATTTTATCATAGTTTCGGTTCTTCCCTTTCAAAAACAGGTTTTGCCATCAATCTCATTTTGTTCAGGATTTTGATGGTAGTTATGACTTGTTTGTGAACCAGCAAAGCTAACAAAACATTTTAAAAGGCAAACTCCTTTACACTCATTGCGTCCGAAACAAATTAGTATATCGGTAAGTATGTTCCAGTCATCTTCAATTTGTTCCAGTTTCTAAGCAGAGCTTCCCTTGTCAATTAACAGGAATATCAAAGGTTTACTATTCCTTTCATACATCCTTCCAAAACATATATGACAAGTATGCTACGTAATTATAGATGTCGTCAATGCCAAATGTTTTCATGAATCGCTGATTTTTCAGAACGATTTTTTATGAAAATGACAAGCCCGGTCAGATTTTCTGCTTGACGAAGGTGAATTTCGCAAAACTTTGTATATACGCTTTTTTGACAACAATACGTAGGTATTTATTATAAAACTATAATATACACAACGAAGGCGTCACAAGTACTTAGGTATCGTATTATCAAGCTCGATGTAGTGTTAACAAAGTCCTACTCCTGTGAAATTATCGTGCGTACATATATTTTTGCAAGAATATTTCCAGAAATTAGGCTGAATTCTGGGTTTTCGTTTCTAAAAAAAGATTAGAAAATTTCTGAGAAACAAGATAAGATGTTTTAGTTTAAATGAAGAAGAGCGAGGTGGTATTTCGGACAGAGAACCTACTCAGTTTCCTAGTTTGTTTGACCATTTGTTAGTTTTATTTGAACTAGAAATTATCATATTTGATTTCATACACGTTCCTACGTTCTATGGACAAGGTGAAACTAAAGCCTTAAAAGTTCATCGAGATTCCAGATTTCTCGAGAGAGAAACCCCCACGGTTCGAAGAACCATAAACTTTGCAAGAGTGACAGAGTGAGTCATCCTCCGCTGCAAAGATTGTTTCAAAGTCAACATTTTCCTCCTTCTAACAAGATCATGCCGATTCTTGGACTTTCACTATGATTCTCTGAAGTCTTGTAAAGATCTCCTGTCGTAAAATCTGAGCTTGAGAAGTCTACAGAATCGCTGAACTCAGTTTCATTTTTCCGCACTTGGAAATTAGTTTGTAATAAGAAGACACCAGGATGTGATGCAGTCTATTCAATTCAGTGTCATATAATGCAAGATATATGGAAATAAACACCTACAATCTTCTCCACAGTCCAAATAAATGTTTAGAGTTTTGATAGGTAGGCGAGCACTCATTCACCCAAGCACTATGTATATATTTTTTTACTTTTGCTATTACACTTTGTATAGGTTTTTTATGCACTTTACGTGAGTCTCATATACTCATAAAGACATAATGCAATTCTTCGATTTGTACACCAGTTCAGCTCTCTAAAATATTGGAAGATGCATTCCATTCCACAATTTTACCATTTACCACTTCAACAAGAACAACCAGTGGAATATTACATTGGTAATCAGGAAGAAATGAGAGACAATTTTAGAATATCTCAGGAATAAATAGAATGTAGAATCACGAGAGTATTCTATTGATGTATTGAACTTCCACCCTCAATCGAGCTGGCAACAGATCATCAGTAATAAACGCATGAGCCAAATTTGATTCACAAATTCAAGGCTGCACACATAATTTTATAGTTAAGATAGTGCAATGGAAATTCTTCGTGTCATGAGTGTGATGACATGCACAATCATATATTGACTTTTTATTCTATTTTTGCCGACCACCAACCTAACTTACTATATTATGCAATTTACAATCATTTTAAATCCGCAGCGTGTCGGTTAGAGTCTCACGGTACGTGAATCAGAACACATACATAAAATACATTATTATTATTACCTATGAATTCCCTCATGCACATATCTACCACCCAACGGCTACCCATTGTTAGAATTTCGCAATACCTAAAATTACTTTAAAACGACATTGAATATCTGACACAAAAAAAGTTCAATCACAAAGCAAGCATGTTATATATCCAGCAAAATCTCCTTAGAATCGAAATTCCGGAGCAAAAGATGAAAACGTCATGGCAATACTCTGAAATGGGATGATATAAATTTTGAAGACATGTAACACACTTCAAACCCCCTATTACATTATGTATTTTCAAAAGTGTTTCTTCTTTCTTTAAAAAACTGCTATTGCTTTAATCCTCCCAGTTTGTCTGTTCCACAAAGAAATTCCAACAGATATGAAAAACTTGTGTGCGTGTAAACTTCTCTACATTTTTTGTGTGTCCGATGGACAAAAAAGCAAGTATATACAAGTAGTTTGGCACGGCTTTTCTGAAACAGATATATTTTCTCCTTTTCAACGTTATCAAGATCACCTATTATGATTCCAACAATAAGTGGGCAGCAGCAAGTTGGTGGTCGTGGAGAGCAATTCAAGACAGGTAATGTTTTATTACACATTATTCGTAAGAGTGTATTGCCGCAAGACAATGTTGTTTTCCTCTCAAAAGTAAAACAAAAAAGAAAGGGTTTAGATTTTGGTGTTAACAAATTTTAAACACAAGCAAAAGGAGGAAAAAACTGACAAGAACTGTCCAAAAGCCCAGTTTTTTAGCTGCTGAATAGAGCTAATACATATACGCTATCATTTTGGTTGTTATAAGTATAATATGCATGCAGAAAAGGGAAACTTGCAAGCGTTGGCAGCATCTCTGAAACGCTTATGTACAAGATCATTTCATTTCACAAAGTTGCCCAAGTGCACATATACACACCAGACGTTACAGGGGAACCGAGTTCAGTTCCACACGAACAGAATAACTATTACTGATCTCCTCGAGATTCGTTCAGAAGCATCATAGAACTTCTCCCGACTCCACTGCAGCTAACAGCTAGCTAGTAAAAGAGGCACAAGTCAAGGAAAATATTTCAGAGTGAAAGGCAGCGTTGGTAAAAGCGGAAGCGTGTGAACAGAAAAAAGTGGTAGTAGATTTCTTACTCAAATAATAATACTTTGGGTGAATTTCTGCATGTGCAAATCCAGATCGCATAAAAAAGAACGAGCTCATCTTACCCCTTCTTATTAATAATCTTTTAAGAGTACAAAACCAAAGTACGTGAACAGGAAACTAATCCGGTATTGCATTAAAAGGGTTGGCGAACAAAAACAAAAGCAAGGAAACGAGCAAAAAATAGTACTTTTAAGAGAGCTCACGGTTTACAAAACTTTGCTCTTTTTCTGCTTCCATATTTTGGATTTCAGAAGGATAGAGAGAGTTAACTTGCTGACTTACTTTTTTTCAGGCATTTTCCGTCAAGCCGTGTATTAAGAAACGGTGTTCAGGTGTATCTTATTTACATACAAACATGTTTTCTCGCTCAGGCGTTGCTCTATCAGAGTCATAATCGTTCAGCGGGTTAGATTATACCTAGAAAAACATGCTTTAAGGGAAAATATAAGAAAAGTGTAGATATTTTATATCCACTCATAACAAAATATAAACTGTCATCACGGTCCGTGAAATTGCTAGAGATTTCAAATAATAATAAAAAAGTGAAAATGGTATTATGAGAGCGACTAGATACCCCTTGAATTCCATTTTGTTGTCACATTCACCCAGTGAACGAATCACAAAAAATGTATTTATTGTTCCATAAAGCTGTCTCCAGTTGCACGCTTCAAATTAAAGCAATTGTCGTATAGAAAGAATTCCACTAAAAGTCAAAATAAGATACTTATTATACTTACTACAGTTTTGAGGATGTTGAAAAGTTGGAGATGAAATAATGCATCAGTGTAGCACAAGAATCTTATAGCGCACCAGTCTCAGTCTCGGTCTCGGTCCTTTGTTTAGCTGATATTGAAGCAGGTAACTCTCTCCGGAATCAGAGTTGTCTCCTGTGTAGCACATCACCCCAGAAGAACTTCACTCTTTCCCTTTACAGCTCTGAAAGAATAAAAACTCACCTTTGTAGACATTTTAACTACTTTTACGATAATTTCCCATTGTGGTTGGATGAGCACTTGTGAAAACACCATCATTTTCTCGTAATCCACTAGAATTAATGTCCTAAAGTACTTCCTTTTACCTAATTATCCTTTTACCGTTTGCGGAGTTCATACTGATAATCCACCGACAGGGTTATTCTCGGGAACAAAAGAAAGAGCCACTTATCTCGCCTCACTTTTGAATTCCACTTTAATCAAGTGGAAAGTGTAGAAATCTCTTTTATCTACATCACGTCGAGTTTAATTTATTAGCCATTTAGGCTGTTCTTAGTTCAGTAGACTTTCCAGAGCCTAAGGAAAGGTCTACGCTTTTTAAAAAGATTAAGCACTTGGCACTTCAATGGTAAAAGAACGTGCGGAGAAGCAAAAAACACTGACAGGTAAACAAATTGACTTTAACAATATTTTATTAGCATTTTTAATGAACTTTGCGTGTTGATTTTCTGTACATTTCTTAAGTGCCTAGTAGTTTCCTTCTCTGTTTGTTTTACATGTCTATAGCTTTTAAGCAACTGGTAAAAAGATAAATACAACCTTTCTCATGATGACCTTGCTATTGTACCATCAACTCTCATTGTTTAGCAACATTTACTGCACAAATCTTGCTTGTCTGAACAGAACCACTTTATTGTATGTATGTATTTTAGTTCAATAATTTTCTCTCTCTTGTACGATATCCATGTTTTCTCGTGCCTGTGTGTCTTGTATTTTGTGATGTAAAATGTGCGCAATGTGAATTATGTGAGGATTGTATGTAGACCGAGAGGGAGAAAAATGTGAAAAATTCCTAAACCACCAAATAAATAATACTCGCGTCGTCTGTTTTTATTTATACAACCAATTTGTCACATTGTATGGCATTCTTCCTCATGATTATTGTTTCCGTAAAATATATGGCTGGTGAGTGTAGAACTACAGTAATAATGTATTTGTTGTCATGTTGCATGGTCTTTCTGTGTGTAAGAAAGTAAATCGTTGTTGAGTTTATCTGTGAAAAGTTATAACGTTTTGGAACAGAATCGTTTGTATTGGAAGTTGATTTCACTGCAGCATAATATTGTTTTGTTCTTGTAAAACTATTTGTTCTCTGTCGTTGTCACATGCGAGCAATTCACTTGTGATATCATTACAAATGGTTCCATATTCCCATGCTAGTGTTGTCTTCCATGTGTGAATTCTTAATGGAGTCACGTCAAATTAATACAAGGGAGGGTCTTGCAGTCAAGAGCATCAACATGAACACCAGCAGTCCTGGAGGTTCTATTGCAAATAGCTCTGTAATTCATGAATTACCACATGGTCCACGGACTATCCCAGTCGCCCGTTTTCCCCTTTCATCAAAATCAACGCCGATGATGGGCAGAGAGGCTGTAGAAATAACGACAACAGATAAACGAGCTGGAAGCCTAATTTACACGAACAAGATCAGTTGTGGTTACATCGCTGGCATGTATCTACTATTGCTATTATTAGCATTTATGACACCAGCCGGAGCGGAAACTGCATTGAGAAAAGAAGAAGACAGGACAACGATTGCTGCGTCTTCATTATCATTGCCAGCATCCAAGTCTGATACTGCGGCTGCTGTTGCTAACTCTCTGGAAATACTAGAAGCCAGCAACAGCAAGTTTTCCACTGAGGGACCAAACGTGGTCTCAGATGACCCTATTGGCAACTCGACTCTTTTCCAGAACACTTCCAAGGAAGAGATTTTCCTCTTGAGCGACAACTTCTCCATGTCGAGTAATGGCACTGAAGATGATGAGCAAGGTCTTTACGATGTACCAGTCTACTTGGTCGTCCTCTTATCGGTCTTATATGGACTGATATCCATCACTGCTGTGATTGGAAATTTGCTTGTCCTCTGGGTTGTTACGGTAAGTTTGACATTCTTCTTTCTTTTATTACATTCAATGCTCATTTCCATTCAAATGATTCAGCAAACATATCACTTGTATCGATATCCATTCATGAACATGCACATATTATCATGCATGGGAACAAGTCAACATTTATATAAGATTCGTTAGTGCCTTTGAAATGTATAGTATGAACACACACTCCACATACATGCATACATCTTACTCCCATCCCATTGTTGTTAATAAATACCATTTTGTTGGGGAATGTTGTGGGGGAAATGTGAGGATGAAGAAAGGAAACCAGATGTGAAGAGCGCTCATGAGCGCTCTATGTAATTTTTCCGAGAAAGGTTTACATTGTAACATTATTTATCAGTAGGGCAAATGTTCAGAGAAAGGAGAGCAAAATACTGGAAGAGCTCTCAGTCTCAACACAAATGAAAATTCCCATTTTCTGTAGCTTTATCGATGTAAATTTATTTAACGCCTCCTCAAATTTTTGTTTCAATTGCTTTGTTGTTCAGTTTCCTTCTCACCCTCTCAGACACTCGTGTCTTTTTATCGGGTTGGTACTTAAGACTATATGGAATAGAAGGTGTCAAAAATCACATTATATTTTGAGACATTTTTATTCTTGAAACTACTCACTTGACTTGATACGGTTTTATGTTGGCGAAGCGAGGGTGGTGATGTATTGGTAATCATGTTTCTGCGTTTTAGACGTTTCTGTCGCATTTTGTCCATTGTTAAAACACCTTGAAATATGAGGTAGTTGAGGAGGAAGATCACAAAGAGTTTGAAAGGAGCATACAAAACGGGAGATAATTTAACAATTTTTACATTCTACATGCCCACGTTTGCATGGCTTCATGACTTTTGTCATGTAACAGCTTTTTTCTTATTCTCTCCTTGAAATTACCGTGGATTCTTTCTTCTTTTCATGTCATATGTAAATATCTTGACTCTGAATCTATGAGTCTCCTTTGAGCTGCTTTATGTCAACGGAAACTAAATGAATCAAATCATCCATCATTTCATTACCTATCAAAACAAAGTTCCCTACGTATTTTGTAGCACTTTGCGAAATTCACACTTTTTTCTATGTACAAAAGTATGCATTCCACTAAAACAATTTCCTGTTTGGAAAGTCAGTGCAAAATACATATTTTGCCACAACGCTCTTTAATTATCGCAAGATTCCGCTCTCATCCCTTGTCACAAGCTTGAAAGTTACTGACGAGGAATACATGAATATTAAACTTTACATTGAATAACATTCGTGCAGCATGGGAAAGTTTATCGTGCAATAATAACCATAAAGGATGACTTGGTTTCTCGAAAAGAACAGACATAAATTGAATCACAAGCTGTTGCTCAATTCAGCCAAACAATAATAATGCAGAGTTTCAAGGAATGAGAGCCTAGAGAATAGAGAAAGTTCCCTTTCTATACAAGTTTCGTCTACGGATGTTTGGGTTGCTTGGAAAGCTAATGTCTTCCATTGTTATTAAAGGAGACATTAAACAAAAGTAGATTAAGGTTGCAAAAGAAAAAAATCTGCATGAAGAGCTTTCGTAATTGATTAGTGTTGATGCTGTGGAAAATATAGGACAATTAGGTACACAAACAGATATGCAAATATAATAAGCCTTCATAACCCTTAAGTAGCACCTTAGAATGTATTAGTACTTGGCAGTTTCCATACTCGAATAAATGCAGGGGAACGTAATTATTAATTAAAAACGTAACAATGAATCTAGTCTGAATCTGCACGAGTAGCTTATAATTAAATTAATTTTTGGCAAGCAACGTGGGCAACGACTTGGAAGAAAGTAAAAAGCAGTGGCGTCATTGAAACTGAATATAACCGTTTTTTTTGGAGAGAGAGAGTATGAATTATGGTTGCAGTAACTTCAAGTGATTAATTCGCTATGCTAATTCAATACATGTGCAGCAATGCATGAAGAAATAAAAGGAAGTGAGAATATAAATATACATAGAAGATTAAAGACCGATTTTCTCATATTGCCAAGGGGGAATGTGGAAAGTAAACCAAGAAATTATGGGTCGACGGATGAAGAGCAAATTGCGGAGGTGAAAGGTGTCATCGAATAATAAATTATGCTTTGCTAGCCATTTCCCATGAGGCTGACAAAATATGAACGCATTTTTCATAAAAGACAAGGCACGTGTTCTGTATCCCAAGCTTGTGTCCTTGTTTGACTCATAATTATTGGTTTGCAACTCAAGTGGATGTGCATCCACTGATATTCAAGATTTGTGGCCAACACAGTGAGAATAGATTGAGAGAAAAGCAGCGGAGAAACCGTCCAAGCGTAATGAAACTGCAGTTGATGGCATCTTTGGATGTGCAAATGTATTATGTGCTTACAAATTCTCACGTAGCCTCAGCATAGCGTCATACTTCATTTAATTTTATGCATATCTACGTCATGTCTGTCCGGCGGATCCCCCCTGAATTACTTCTGGAAGACGCTGGTGGAGACGAGAAAGTGTTTCTGTAATACGGCAGGTTGAAACAAGGTGATGTTACAATTGTTACTCGAAAAATTGAAATTCCTAACCGTTTCCTTGGGCGAGGGATGTGGGAATAGAACCAGTAACATTCATCAGATACCCATTGTTCAGTTACGGTTGGTGATGGCTGGTTGTCATATGTTACATAAAAAACTCTTCAAGTGCATTCATGTAGAAAAGAAAAGGGAAACGATAAAAGGAGTGAGCGCGCTCAGGACGCCATCAGAACAATA
>JAQIXW010005263.1:0-10609 GCA_034700685.1 Willowsia buskii | reverse complement strand
TCGAGACGGAAATCCAATAAGTATTCAAACTTCTGACCATATCTATCTGGTGTAGTTTTTTATGCTGATTCGAATGGTGTATGAATCATGTAGAAACTCTACCAACTTTTGAAGATACGGGTATTCAAACTCATACTTTCTGGTTCGGCTGATGGACCCCATTGCCTGCATAAGTGCCCAAATCTTCAAAAGTTGGTGGAGTTTCAATATAAATCATACACCATTCAAATCAGCATAAAAAACTACACCAGATGGATATAGTCAGAAGTTTGAATACCTATTAGATTTCCATTTTGAAAATATTACCTTTAATTCTTGACCCCTTCCGGGGACTGAGAAAAATTAAGGGGGTAACGAAGAATTTCAGGGTACCGAAAAAGATTTTCCCTTAATACAATACCTATAATATGAAATCCCAAATTTTAATCTGCCTTACACTATACTTTGTTATTTACATGTATTACAGTTACAACGAAAACACAGGCTGAAAATATCAGCATTAGAAGAAAAACTATCCACAAACTCAACAAATCTTTATTGTGCACTGATTCTTCAATAAAATTTGCATTGCTTAGTAGCTCCGACAAGGAACACGGATGTTTGTAAAGTTGAAAACATTTCAAGGCGCTCCACTGTTTGTAAGATTTCAAAATTAACGTTTTCTTTGCTTCGGTTGAAGATTTCCTTCCTAAAATCTTAGTGTAATGCTTAATGGCATTATGTTCGAGATATGACCATTGAAATTCGTAAATACCAGAGTCAACGATCGAACTCAAACTTTTTTGAAAATAACGGTGAAAAGTTTTTTTACCGCGTGTACACCAACACCTAAGTGTAGGTAGCAAGTTTTGATCCTGGTTTTCGATAATGTGATACGCGTTCATAGAATTAATGTTAAGCTTTGCAACTGAGATTTCATAGAAATCTATAATTAGTCTACTGGGGTACATTAGAGCAAACTTGTCGAATTTGCGACATGGGTATATGTTCTTCTTATTCTCGTAACTTAAATAGCTTCGGTGTATTGAAAAATTTTGTGGAAGGCGAAAGCCATCAGGCCAGACACAACCCGTACTTGTAGCTTCTTCTCCCAACATTTCCAGTGTTACGTATTGCCAGTTAGCCAACTGTGTACCTACGACTTTATTTGCAACTTTAAAAAACAATTTAGAAAATGCTGATTCGTCAAGACAAGACATCTGAAAGTTCTGTTTTATGCGTTTTAAATATTTTACTAATCCCCATTGATCAGCAATCAAATTCCAATCAGCGGAATCAACGAGATCATACAGTGACTGAGGGACGTATCCCGGACCTGGTTCTTTCGCCATGTACGTGAACATTGTGGACGTGTAGGTCATGCGAATAAGCAACGCGGCAAATATCCAAATTGCCACAAGATACCAATTCCTCGAGTTTAAACGGTGTCGCTTGTCATCGCATTGCTCCAAAAGTGTCCCAAACATCCAGAAATACGCGTTTACTGAAAGTTGCGTGAGCTTTAAGATCAGTCCCAAGTACAGCAGGCTGCTTGTTACAAGGAACCATCCCTTCCAGTCAAAAGGAGACAGTAGCGAAAAATAAGTTTCAAATAATGAACCTCGATCCATCCAACCGCTTGACAAAAATTGTGTAGCGATAACCAATGTACTTTGCTCCATTCGTAAATAGAGTAATGTCGGAATTTAAACCACCCAAATAACTATACATTGGATACCATTCTGTCTAACTCCAATACGTTGTGACATTATGATGCCAAACGAAAATGTCATAAATACAATAATCCAAAATCACATAGGAAGGAGTACGAGAAAATGGACTTATATAAGCACAATCAGAATGCTTATGGGTTATATCGCTTGAACTTTTTAGTTCGTCGAGATATCTCAATAAAGTCACAATATTCAACATGATTTGACGAGACTTAATTTCTTTCCAATGGAACTTTTCATTGCGAATTGGCTCACTGATGTAACATTTTACACACATGCCCTTGATTTTAAAACTTTCACCTTTCAACAAAAATATTCTAGATACTCTTTCATGTGGAATAGTTCGACGATACTCGGCCATAAAAAAGTTATCTATTTGAGACATAGTCATCACATCTGAAAGTGAAATCAGGACAAAGTTAGGAGCTTGAACCCAACGGTACCACCAATAAACTTGGACGTGGAATTGCTGCCTCTCTGCCATGTAGAACTCCAGATAGTCATATCTCACACTCGGCAATTCTGAAACGCAATGATCGTTGTTCTTTACTGGGGTAAAGGTAAAGTTGTGGATGGGCGAGATGTCCTTGTAACCACTTAAATTCCAATATTTTCTCTCATGTCGTCGAAATTCACTGTCAATGGTTAGGTTAGAAGGCGACACCGTGTGAATGCTTACACATGGACTTTCGCGGTTTGTCTGATGGCAGAGGTGCAAAACACTGTAAAACAGATCTAGCCATAAATTTTCACTTCTGGAGAAATGAACTGTGCAATCAAGAAACTTATTCATGAATGGCCAATATTTGTTGAATTGAGAGATTTCACTTATCCTCGGATTCTTTTCAACAATTGAAGTGCGACTCGGTCTGACCGGCGTGGCGCCAAGGAGATACCACAGTAGAAATTTCGACATCATGTTTCGTGACAGTAATTCCTACAAGTGCTTAGTTTCACAAAGATTTCTACGCTAACAACAAGTTATTACTTGGCAAAAGTTACTATCCATACACCGTAGCCAATTTCGATTACTACCTCAAACGATCCAGTTGAAGAAACATGAAATGAATAGCTATCATCAATAATTAAAATAGGCTTCTTTGTGTGCAACCGGAGCAACTCAATTAAAAAGTGTTTTTCTTTTAAACAATAGTTTTCAGTTAACACTGCTTTTGTTTAGTCGTCCAAAATTGTGTACTGCTACATATCATAATTGAATGGATTACTGTGGAAACAGTTGAAGGTTTCGACAAGCCTGAAATGATTGACAAGCCATAAGTACCAGCTGAGAGCGAGATATTAAATATGAAAATATACAATTATATGACTGTGCGGGGGCATTCAGACCTCAGCATCTCATCTAAAAATATCCATTTGACTAATCGAACCAGAAGAGGGAGGTCTCAAAACTTTTCTCCAAGTAATGGGGTTAAAACAAATTATTTCCAAGACAATATTACTAAATTGTTAACGACTTTCAATTTCGAGAGCATCATCGATATTTTTTATTTCAGAGATATGTTCAACGAAAGTAAACAAATGGTTTGTTTCATTTTTATAAGTTAGGCCGATACAATTTTGAACAGGAAGATATTTCAGCAACAGTTCAGATTATTGAACTTATTTAGTTATATGAATTATACTTATTCATTAAATGTTTCGATTTGCTTATGAATCCGTTTGGAGTATATTGCTTGATCGCGGACTTTTAAATATTGACACTGAGACTTTTGGGGGATTGCCTGAATGCATGCATGCATGTCAGACTTGTGCTACTATATGCCCATCACATGTATTGAGGCCACGATGAAAAAAAAATCGTGGCGGTTCTGCAGCTCAAATTAAAAACCCACAGGCTAAAAATTCATAAAATACGACATATACTAAAAACTCATGATATGGGGGTTTTCGATGTCGGAGATTTCAATTATGATAGTCTCGTGACCTGATGACCTCAGTTGACCCCGGGATGAAGGGTCAAATATATAAAAATACGAGTTAGTTAGCTGAAACTTACGACAAGGGGGTTTTCGATGTCGGAGATTTTGATGATGATGGTCTCGTGACCCGATGACCTCAGTTGACCCCAGGATGAAGGGTCAATATTATAAAGACACGCAGTATCAGTTTGAAACTTACGACATGGGGGTTTTCGATGTCGGAGATTTCAATTATGATGGTCTCGTGACCCAATGACCTCAGTTGACTTATATCTCATGCACCAGGTTCGAATCCTGGTGCGGAAATGAAATATTTTTTGTTTGCTCTGATTTTCTGCAAATTTTGCATGAATGTAAATTAAACCAAAGCAAATGTAACTCTGCCAACAATTATTTTTAATTGCATGCCCCTATAGGTTAGGGGAAAAAAATTAAATCATAAATACCGTTTTGGGAGCAAAGTGATGAGTCAAAGTGGTTCAGAATTACCTGTTTAGTAACATGGCACAGAAAATGGAGCTCGAGGGCGAACAAAATTATCGAATTTTTTTTCAAAATTAAAGAAAAGAAATTTCCCCCATAAATTACCTGCGAGCCCTTGCCCTTGGAGGTTACTGAGGTCAAGAATCTCGGAAAATATTATATATGAAAATAGGAAGATAAAAAGCTCATGAATACCAAGTTTTAGCTCCCCAGTCCACTCAAGTACTCCGAAAATTATTGCAAAAATATATTAACAAAGCATCATGATGACTTGCATGTAGCCAGTGTTATCTTGCAAGACGTCATAAGTGCGTTTCAATACTCGGAAGCTATTTTGGAATTAAAAATTGTAGCCTGCCTGCTAAGTTTAGGGTTAAAACATTAATTTGTGGCGCCCCCTGGTAGTTGTGGACAAAAGCTGGTGTCAGATTTGAAATTAACACGTCAAATTACCCCAGTCTACTAAGTTTCAGCCTTCAAATCTTAAGTTTAGGGTTAAAACGTTAATTTGTGGCGCCCCCTGGTAGTTGTGGACAAAAGCTGGTGTCAGATTTGAAATTAACACGTCAAATTACCCCAGTCTACTAAGTTTCAGCCTTCAAATCTTAAGTTTAGGGTTAAAACGTTAATTTGTGGCGCCCCCTGGTAGTTGTGGACAAAAACTGGTGTCAGATTTGAAATTAGCACATCCGATAACCTCCAAGCACCAAGTCTCAACGTCAAGATCATTAAGAAATGATTTTTGACATTCTCACTTTTCGTAGCCTGTGGAGTGATTTTAAAATTTTGTCCTGGAGGGGTTTCATCACATCCCCATTCTGCTGTATACGGTGAGCCATCGAGGCCTCAAGGAATATAGTAGAACAACTCTGCGTGTGATGCTGCTTATTGAAGAGAGTATACTTGAATCGCTTGCCGGTGGTAAGATGCTACCTGAAAACGACTGTTTTTCTACAGTACGGGCTACGTGTTTGCAGGCAAACGAATGTACATACGAGCTCAAAACAAAATCAATAAATCTAGAACACATCTGATAATATTTTACTAGGTGAGTAATTCCATCCTAATTTTTAAATACATGGGTTTTGTATCCACACTACTCCATACCCTACTTAAAGTGCAACTATACATTGAACATTGCCTTGTTTGTAAAGCGTTTACGTGAATTTCAGTAATAATTAGTGGCTATGCAACACGCTGACAATATACCAAGTTTAACAAATAATCTACTGCAAGTTGGACGTTAAAAGTATGTGAATGCGTGAAAGTTATTGTGAGCAGGTAAACTGCAAGACTATTAGGGGCGTTGAGTTTAAGTTTAAATTTATCCTTCAAGGAAAATATATATACCAAGAGTAATGAGTGAACACCTAATCAAATCATTTTATATTGGGCGCATATTTATTCGTGGCTCAGAAACTGCGAAATGTATTCGCTCAAAGGAAAATTTTTATGCACTAGGCTTTTTGCCTATTTAATATTTCAGAATAAAACAATGATGGGTGGTTAAACAATATTAATTACCTTCTTCTTACCTTCAAGACAGTATCCTATCATTTTACCATTTTGCTTTGAGACAAAATTAAGAGTTGGAAATTCGCATCGCCTTATTCATTACCCTAAAATGCCGGATTCATCACCCTAAAATGCCGGATTCATCACCCTAAAATGCCGGATTCATCACCCTATTTTGGCGTTTTTAGCTCTAAAGTTTGAAAAATAGCAAAAAGGTGATGAATCCGCTATATTAGGGTGATAAATCCGGTGTTAAAAGAAGGTGCATGTAAATGATGCGTCGGGTAGTTTACGCATACCTACTCATGTTTATGGAGTTAGTACATACCATCAGGGTTTGTATCATTTACTCTCATTTGAGAAGAGAACGTAGCCAGAGAAGCAGTCGAAATGGCAGCTACAGATAGCGATTCTGATATTGAGCGTGTAGTGTTAATTCTCAGGAGACGCATTGTATGGGAGAAAATTAATATTTCTGAGGATGAAGTGAGACGTGACTGGAGAATAAGGAAGAAAACATCTTTCAAATTTGGTTCTGTGTGGGACTACTACTGTGCATATAGGACAGATTGTCCATCAAAAATACGGAGGAAGGTGCTGGGAGAAGGAGTGTTGAACTTGGAGAAGAATGGAGTTGATCATGAAAATCATAGGACTTTCAATTTTGGCTTAACAGACAAACAGAAAGTAGTTGTTGTAGAGTGTTTAAAGGGAGGAGTTACTGCGCCAAATAATATACTGATGAGTTTTCGCAACAAGGAAATACTTGAGCCGCCAAAGAAGCAACTTAGGAACTTCCTTGACCATCGACGTAAAAAAAATTCTACAGGATGTGGTACACAATGACATTGGAGACGTGGTTGTGTGGAGCAAGGAAAACATGACAATACCTGAGGAACTGGACAAGCCATTTGTTGTTTCGTAGGAAGTAGGTGACCATTTAGAGGATTGGTTGACTTTCTTTAGATTTACATGCATCCTTTTTTAACACCGGATTTATCACCCTAATTTAGCGGATTCATCACCCTCTTGCTATTTTTCAAACTTAAGAGCTAAAACCGTCAAAATAAGGTGATGAATCCGGCATTTTAGGGTGATGAAAACGTTTATCCCTTCGCAAAGTATTAATATGAATGTTAAATGCTATTAAGTTGAATTATTCTTCGAGAGCAGAATGCTTCTAAAAGTAAAGCAGCCTGCACTTCCAAAAGTCGCATACCTGGCAAATCTATCATTTCTGAGGCCACGGGATTAAAAATCTTGAAGGAATTGCAGATGCCTTTGTTTATGGAACATCAAATCCACTACAACCGCAATTTTTTTCAGCTTAAATCACAGATCCTCCGAATCTCCATATTAAAATGGACAGATATCTGCCACTGAATTTTTTAAGCATGGGCTTTTCCAAGCATTTGCTTCCCCCGCTTTGCGGAATCCTCCGTGGCAAAGTATCCTCTGGCATCATTTTCATATTTGGACTCAGCATATTTGTTTCGCCCATTATGTTTTCACCAATCGTCCCTTTCGAGCCACATATTTTCATTCTCTTTGGATCACCAACTAGTATAGAGTATCTTTGATCCATCTCCAAAACTGCTGGTTTTGATAGGAGTTACATTTGAATAGGGGAAGTTGAGAAGTACATAAGAGTCATTAAACCTTAGATTCAAAATTAATCAAAAAATGAACAGAAATGAAATTAATCAACAGAAATGAGAAAAGGATGGATTGGTGCCAGGAGAATCAATAATCTCAAACAGATGCAGATCATTGTTCAGCCTGAGTAATTTTAGGAAAGGAAGCCGCTTGGTAGGAAACTTTCATTTTTAAATAAGCCGTATATCAATCATTTTTCGTAGCTAGTTACAACTGCAAATATATTTATTTTGCCTCCCACCACGGCATTGAAATATTTAGCAAAACATTCTATCGCAATTGGTTTTTACTTTTGAGCAAAATACACTTTGTAATACATAAAAACTTTCATTCTTTTTCCAAAAATGTTAGTACTAATTACAAGTCATAAAGTTTTTAAAATAATGTGTTTGCCTAATATTTGTTTGCATACATAGGATATGTAACATGTTATAACAAATTTTGCAGTTGTACTGGCTTCAATAAATGTCATACATTATTAACAGCATTTTTTGTCCGTATCAAATAGTTTGACAAATAAAATTTTCAGCTGTTCTGGAATTCTGGAAAACTGTTTACCACAAAACAAAGCATTTATTCTTCTTAACTAAATTGTTTAAGTATAATTTATTTACAAGATTTTCACCCCCACAAAACTTCGGAAAACCGAAAGCGTCAGAAACGAAATTTCTAAACAAGTTGTAACACCTTTTGTGAACAATTCGATGTGGACAAAATCACATTGAAACATTTACGAATCCAAAAACAAGTCGTCCTTTAGCATTAATACGTAATCAAATGTTTAATAACTGCATTTAAAATGGTCAATCGATTTTTTTTTTGTGCAAAGAAGGAAGTGTCTTAGAATTAGTTCTTGATTCAATTCATTGTAGTTCCAGTCTTAGAAAAAGGCTGGACTTATTTTGTTAGACTTCTCCAGTATGGCTTTGCATGTGTGCTTCCATCTTGTTTTCTTTCATTGATAGACCGCAAAACAAGCACTGGGAAAGACCTATTCAAACCAAGTTTATTGTTTTAGTAGTTGCCTGAAGACCTGCAAGGATAAATATTAATTTAGAGCGCACATTCGCTGCCAGACATCTTACCTGAATGTCCACGCCGTTGATGAGAAAGAAGGTTGCTTCTATTAAAGAACCGCTTGTTGCAAATCAAGCATTTCTCAGGCCGTTCACTTGTGTGAACTCGAAGATGTATGTCACGATTAGATGCTTGAGTGAATCCTCTTTTACATAATTGGCACTTGAAAGGTCGTTCACCAGTGTGAGTTCTGCGATGCACATTTAGATTTTTCTTGCTGTTGCAGCGTTGACCACATTTGCCACATTTAATTCGATCCGAGTGGATGGGCTTGTGCTGCTGTAGAGAGTGTGCGGTCTTAAATTGTTTGTCACAAATGTTGCATTTGCGAGGCTTTCCTTGAGAGTGGGTTTGTTTGTGTCGCTTCAGATCTAATTCCCGTGCAAACGTTGCTATGCAAATATCGCATGAGTAAGGCTTCTCTCCTGAATGTACTCTCGAGTGCATTGTCAAATTAGATTTGTGGGAAAATGTCTTTTCGCAAATGTCGCATTTGAAGTCTTTGGTTCCAGTGTGCACAAGCAGATGAGATTTAAGATTGCTTAGCTGACTGAATGCTTTCTGGCGAATGTGGCAAAGGTGTGGTTTGTCCCCGGTATGTGTTTGTTTGTGAAGCCTTAGCGCATTGCGTTGTTTAAAGGTGTTTTGGCAGATTTCACACTTGTAAGGTCTCTCTCCCGTATGAATTCTTATGTGCGTAATAAGGCTCTCATTGCTTGAAAACGTTTTATCGCAAATATTGCATACGTGTTGCTTGGGCGACATGATTCTTTCGACTCAGAGTAGATTTCTAAATGGAGTTTCCGTGATTAAATAAATCAGTAGAATTTAATCGTTTAAATAGGAGTTTAAAGAATCTATTTGTGCTACGAGAACAACAGTTTAATTTAAGAGTGTCACAAATACTCTTTATACTTTCTTGACTAAAAAAGCTTTTGGATTTGGATACTTGCGAAACCTATTTCTGAATGGTCAGGACAAACGCGTGTATTCAATCAAAAAATTTGATAACGGTAAAAATAAAGATCGTGAATAATATTTATGTTGTCAAGCTTTTTCACCGACAACTAAAGTATTTATATTTAATATTTCTTTTTAATTCTGTTCATCTTGAAGTGCTCACTTGAAGTGCTTGCGGTGGTATGATGCTACCTGAGGACGGCTGATTTCCTTCTTTCACACACACACATTCGTTTTCCTTCTAACGAGTCCAAAATCAAAATCAGTAACTTGACGGCGTATCGCATATTTTTGAAGCCGAGTAATTCCATCCTATTTTGAAGGTATTCGTTTTCTGCCTACACTACTACATGTTTACCTTACTTTAAGTGAAATTTTATCAAAAAATCAGCCCATGCTTAGAAATGTGGGTATGTCAATTTCGGGAACAATTGTTTACTTAGCAACGCCACATGAAACCAAATAATAAATTATTCCACTGCAAAATGGACCTTAAAAATATGCGTGGCAAACTCAAATAATATTTGGTAGATTAAGCGTTTATTAAGTTAAGCATTTTCGTTCGAATAATATGCAAAAATAATGCGGGAAAACGTGGTCAAATCATTTTATATTGGTTGCATATTTACTTTTGGCTCAAAAGTTATATAAAATGTATACCCTTTAATAAGATTTTGGTGCACTAGACTTCATGGCTAGTGATGATATCCACAAAAAACCAATGCCTGGTAAAATAGCAATAATTAATTGTTAGTTTTTTCTTATTATTTTAGATAAATATCCCTTAATAATTATAACGCTTTGAGCAAAAGTTAAGAGTTAGAGATACGTGAAATTATTGATATGAATGTCAACTGCTACTGATATATGCTTCGAAAGCAGAATACTTTTAGCAGTACCATCTACAAGCAGACACTAAAGTCTCAAGATTACAGTCCTGTCGTCATTATTTTCAGCAGTTGATAATGCAATGAATTTCAAAGCATCTTGTCTCGGATTCCTGTAAAATTGAGAAGTTTTGGAGTTTTTGCATTTGGTCCTCCAAGTACTGCTCAGCTACCACAACAACTTTCCAGATGTCTTCAGAAATCCAGCCAATTAAGAGTTCTACCCTCCCACTCTCTCGGCTGTTTGAACTTGAGCGATTCCGGTACAAGAAATGATAAAACCACGTGGCAAAAACTCATCATTATAAAACTAATATATAATTTCCGCCCAAGGCACAACTTGTCGCACCTATGCTAAACCCTATGTTAAAATTCCCCC
>JAQIXW010005262.1:0-10612 GCA_034700685.1 Willowsia buskii | reverse complement strand
AATGTACGACTTGATACACCATTATTGAGCATGAGTTTCCTTTAAATGCTTATCATTGATCATTTGATCACATTCTGTTTAAAAAAAAACCACAATTTCCAGCATTCGAGCGCCATTGTGGTCTCATGTTCAAAATCATGATTTTTGTAAAAAGAGCAAAGAGGGGGGGGTCTTTGCTCTCTGTCATTTTACCGTGTTAAAACGTATTTACGAAAATCTGGATTGGTGAATTTCGAAATTTCGATGGCTTATCTTATCGAATGCAGGGCCCATTCAGAAAAACTAAATGTGGTATGAATGTATGTTAGTAGTGTATTTTAATTTAATTTAAGTGCCAAGGCGATCCATTGTTAACATGTTCTGGAGACCCCTCGTTAGTAATTCTTGATTTGTGACTACTGATACTACTAACAGACATAATATTAGTATGGAAATCCATGAAAACCTGTCAAAACACGTCACAAGCTTCTGGAGACCGTACATCCAGTTATAACTTTCCATGTGACAACTTACGAACCGTAATCCCGTTTTGTGGAATGCTAAATCCAACTCTGGAAATTCAGCTAAATTATCTCCAATTTTAGATATTAGACCTGGTACGAAAGCTGTGTGATAAACTACCATTCCATTGCTTGCACAGCCACTAATCTTTAACATCCGCTTGCTGTCTGCGCGAATTGTTGATGTACCTTCTACAGTAATATTTGTAGCCTTAGGTTTAAGAAACTTGATTGCGCGAATGTCACCCATAAATTGTTTAAGCCCTTCGGAATTCTCATGAAGTATGTGAGCAACTTGGAATACAAGTTTTATGTTCTCAAAATTAAAGTCCCAGTAGTTGCTAGGAATTTCTGGATTGTCAACCAGCATCCAAGGAGGATCCATAGCAAGCTGCTGAACAAGTATCTCGTATTCGTGTAACTTATACTTATTTATTGGTAGAAGTTTCAGCTTCATAAAATATACTGGTTGGCATGGATTACAAAACTTGCAGTGGATCCTATACTCCCTTCTTAATGTATCCCACAATAGAGTAGTTTCAGAAGCAATTGGGAATTCTGGAAACGACCAAATTGTTGACATCCAAATGTTTACATTCGTGTGCTTCGAAGCTAGTCCACCTTCATACACAAGTAGATTGTATCGATGAAGTGTATTTATAAAGGATGTTTTCCACAGGATTTGTACATACTCAAGCATCAAATCTACCCAGAATGGATCCCTGAGAATTATATCATTTCGTTCTAGATTGTACAGTGCTGGATTTGATTGACCAGATGGAGGATGCAAGTAAATCCTTGCTTCACACTTGGTGTTTTTATGAGTTAGTCCGAATTCGTCACTTAATGTTAAATGGATGTAATCTCTGTACGATTTGCTCTTTGGATATGATAAGATTAAGGATAGGTTGTATGAAGGGATCTCTGCAGGAATTATAGTGAGCCGCGGCACATTAAAAGTTGAATAGTAGCGCTTTAGGATAATTGGTTGTTGTGAAAGGACAGGATTAATATCTATCCGTTGAAAATTTAGCACATGAATTATGCAATCAGAAAACGTATTTAGGTTCAAGGATATATGGTGGGATAGTTCTAAATTTTTGTTAAGTTCTACAAAGATTGGAAGTAAATATCCGTTGATTGGAAAGTTTAATAAAGGGAGGAAAAACACCAATGAGAGTAATGTAAACATTTTTGATATCTCCTAAAAATGATTTTTGGTTCTAGATTATGTGAATACAGGCGATGAAAGTGTGTTAGTTTTTTTTTATTTTTTGCCATCAAACCTAAGTTAAGTCGTTAAGTGTTTATAGTCGCTCGTCAAGGACAATAAAAGAAAATGCTGGATTCGACACAAGTTATTGATTGAACTTCTGCCTGATAAGCATAAATTTTTTAAGTATTACTGATACATTTGCTGGTTGAATTACTAGTACTACCCACTCAGCTTATTAAAGTAATAAGCACTTGGCGATTTTTGTGATATTTGCTATCATATAAGTATGAAGTATTATTAACAGCAAAGTTTTTTGTAGCAAAACGCCGTATGTCTTAAATTATTATTAAACGAAAAGTTTAGTATAAAATTATTGCTGAGAACCCATTTTCAAAAACAAATTTTCTTACATTTTATTTTCTCTAAGACAGTATCATATTCCATGTAAATGATAATCTTGTGTGGCCAATTTATTTAAACTTAAAATTTTTATTTGACAGGGCATGATTTTTTATTCGTTCTTGTTTATGTTGATTGTGGTGTTGATAAAAATATTATGTTTGCGCCTGACATCATATCTTATGTGAATCTAAACTATAATAGCACACTGCTTTTTTATAAATTTGAATAGTTCAACAATACATGCTTCCTCCAAAAATTTTAGACTGTACAGAGAAATTGTAGATAAAAAACTATTTAGAACTGTAATTAAAAAACACGAAAACTAACTGCTGTATTAAAAGTATTACACAAATATGCTTAATAGTCTGGTTCATAATGTACTTGAACTAAAGCAGCCCTTCAAATTTAGAGATAAAATCGTTTTGAAATGTGTGACGTCGAAAAATGACTGGAAAAATCAAAATAAACCATCATGTTCATCATAAAAAGTTGTTTGCCTAGATATAAATCATTACTAATGAGTAAATATTCATAGTATTTTATACTGGTCTATTATAATAAATAAGATGAGCACATCAATGCGTACTACTCACTCTTATGGTAAATGCGTTTATTCAAAACTGTCAATGAAACACATGTTATCTAAGTCTTAAAAACTTTTTTAAAAGATTGTAGTTGTAAAGTTTAATCCTCTATTTTTTAAATGTTAAAACTAAACATTGTAGTGATAAATTAAAATACATTAAGGTAGCAGCATCCGAAATTGTTACAACTGATTACTCATTTCAATTATTCCAAGTGCCATATTTGTTCATTGTTTACAAGCATTGTGACATCTTTTTTTAAGTTTTAGGTGCTTAACTTTGGGTTAAGTATTTATAACATTCTTAATATTCATAGTACTTAACACGACTCCCCGTTTTGCCCCAAAACAGTAGTCATTAAGACTGTCCCTCAAACTTTAGCAATAAACCTATTCTCATACATACATAATAAACACCAAGCTCGCACTTATAAATCCAGCACAAAGCACAAATAAAAGAGCTAATACTTAATTTGACGAGAATTCGCTTCGACTTCACGCATATAACTTCCTAAATATCTATCCATCCAATCATTGTAATTTTCTTTCCACCAGTCCACAATTAAGAATTAAGAGACTGCCAGCCAGATTGCGGCAGTCTCTTAATTCGTAACTGCAGAGTTCCTGGAATGTGACCGGAGAAGTGGTATCCTTTAAGATATTCTTGCAATGTATGCTTCCCAATATACGCATAGTCGCCAAATCTAGTGAAGAATATTATATTTAGATGTGTATGTAAAGCTGTTTTCTCATCAAGTATTATTGCCGAAAGGTTGCAAGCTTTCAAACACGTGGCCACCAAAGGACTAAGACTTTGAGAGTTCAATTTACCACTAACTTTATTTATTGCTTTGGTCCAGGTAGGAATCAATTCCAAATGTTTTAAGTAAAGCCGTGTTTTCTCCGATACCAAACTTTTCATTTCATCAAGCAACAACCATTCTTCCGCATTCTGATTTACGTAGTACCATAATACTGAAGCTATGGGGAAACCTTCGTGATTATTTTGCTGTTGAAAGGAAAGACCAATATTTCTTCTTTTTGAAAGCAACAACATATTTGCATTGTCAAGTTTTTTTGGGAGAACGTAGATGCGAAACCCTTTCTTAACAAGAGAGTCGAAAGTATTAAATGGATCTAGTGGCGCCTCTATAGTCAAGGCTGTAATATTATCACCCTTATACTCATTGCATAGCACTAGAAATACTAATGGCAATGAAAATGTCAGCCAAAATATGATAGCATTCCTACTTTCTGGAGGTTACTGCAACAAGTTGGTTCCCTGTTCTAACATTAATGCAAATATATTGACCGTGACATCTACAAAGCTATGATCTCGGTTGTTTTTAAAATGCTTAATTCCTGGAAACAATTTATGGCTTATTGACTTCTGCTTTGTGAGGACTATGATTACTAGTAGACATAAAATTAACAGGGAAATCCATGAAAATTTGTCAAAGCATGTTACCAATTGCTGCAGGCTATAGACCCAGTTACAAGTTTCCCTATGACAACTTACGAATCGTAAACCTGTTTTACGGATGGCTAAACCAAGCTCTGGAAACGCGGCTAAATTATCTGCAATTTATATATTAGACTGGGCACGAAAGCTGTGTGGTACATTACCATTCCATTATTACCACATCTGTCAACCTTTAATATGCGTTTGTTGTCTTTGTATACTGCTGATATTCCGTCGACTGTGATATTTATATTTACTTGAAGAAACTTGATTACGTGAACGTCAATAAGATATTGTTTGTCAATGCCTTCTTCACGAAAATTGTTCATGGCTTGTCACACCGGTTTAATTTGCTCAAAATTGAAGTCCCAGGAGTTAGTCGGAATTTCTGTACTAGAAATCAGCATCCAAGGTGGATCCACACCGAGCTTGTGAACAAGCATCCCATACTCGTGTAACTGATACTTATTGATTGGAACGACATTTAGCAAATAATAATGTATTGGTAGGCATAGGTTACAAAACTTGCAGTGAATCCTATACTGAGTAATCCCAGCAGCAACCTGTAAATGAGAAAAAGTTGTGTTCAAAAATGTAATTTTTTGAATGCTCATCGGAAAGAGAATAGTTGGAAACCTAAGATTCAACATTTTTCAAAGTTCGAATTTGAATGTATTTTAAGTGGGAAGGGGTCAAAGTGGAAAAGTGCCCTTCACTTTGAGAGCTGCAGCGTCCACATTTTTTAGCGTGCAAGACTCACTGATAGCGCAAAAGATGCGCAATTAAGTGCTCTAGGTTGGTTTTCAAGGATTTTTGAAAATAATGCTTTTTGAAGAAGTCATAAAGGTTTGTCTATTTCAGCCATGGTTCGGACGAGGGCAAACATGGCTGAAAAATCCACTCAAAAATCACAAACCTTTATAACTTCTTCAAAAAGCATTATTTTCACAAATCCTTGAAAACCAACCTAGAGCACTTAATTGCGCATCTTTTGCGCTATCAGTGAGTCTTGCACGCTAAAAAATGTGGACGCTGCAGCTCTCAAAGTGAAGGGCACTTTTCCTCTTTGACCCCTTCCCACTTAAAATACATTCAAATTCGAACTTTGAAAAATGTTGAATCTTAGGTT
Organism: Willowsia buskii; assembly: GCA_034700685.1. Classification (NCBI taxonomy): domain Eukaryota; kingdom Metazoa; phylum Arthropoda; class Collembola; order Entomobryomorpha; family Entomobryidae; genus Willowsia; species Willowsia buskii. Next base: position 5,320 of record JAQIXW010005262.1, on the reverse strand, counting down.
TCTAACTATTTTCTTTCTGATGAGCATTCAAAAAATTACATTTTTGAACACAACTTTTTCTCATTTACAGGTTGCTGCTGGAATTGCTCTACTCGCGTCTTAATGTATCCCACAATAGAGAAGTTTCTTAAGCAATTGGGAACTCTGGAAACGACCAAATTGTTGACATCCAAACGTTTAGTCGAGTATGCTTTACAGGTAGTCCGCCTTCATACACAAGTAGGTTGTATCGATGAACTGTATTTATATTGGAGATTTTCCACCTTGTTGATGCATACCGAATGAACAAATCTATCCAATACGGATCCTTCAAAATGAAGTCATTCCGTTGTATACTGTATAGACCTGGACCTGATTGGGCAGATGGAGGATACAAATAAATCCTTGCTTCACACCTGGTGTTTCTATGAGTAAGCCCAAATTTGTAACCTAGAGTAAGATGAATGTAATCTGTGAACGTTTTGCTCTTGGCATATGATTGGATTGCGGTCTCGTTGTTTGGGCGGATCTCTACAGGAATTATAATGAAGCGTGGCACTTGCAAAATTAAATAGTGGCGCTTTGAAAGAATTGGTTGTTGTAAAAGGACAGGACTAATATTAATTCCTGGAAAATTTAGAACATGAATTATGCAATCAGAAAACGTGTTTAAGTGCAAGGATATATGGTGGGATAGTTCTAAGTTTTTACGATAATCTATGAAGCTGGGAAGTATATTGCCATTGACTTGCACTACTTCACAATCGTTATGTTTTCTCTCTCTAAAACTCAATTTGAATGATTTATTAGTCCATCAAGGACAATGTAGGACAAACAACCGAAATCGAAGCAAATAGATGCTCGAACATTGCCTGAAAAGTATAAAATTTTGAAGGTATCACTTAATATTTTTTATCAAGGTTTGATATTTTCCTGCTACTACCCAATCAGCTAATTAAAATAATAAGCATCCTGTAGAATATTTGCGTGATATTTTGAATCATATCAAGTGTTGTATACGGATTTGCTTATAGGCATGAACATGTCATATTTTTAACGTGATATGAAATTTTGGTCTTATATAACCCACTGTCGTTGCATAATTGTTGATAAGTGGAAGGATATTTCTCATAAATAACAAGAGATGTGAATATACTGCAGTATGAAATTATTGTTAAAAGTTCCATATAATTTTTAAAAAATTTAATGTTTTCAATAATAGCCTATCGTATTCTGTGCAAATGCACATTTTGTGAACATAAAATTTGTTCCAACTTGAAAAATTTAGTAGGTGGGACATGGTAATTGGCAAATCATCTTTTACCCTAATTGTGGCTTTGTCTTTTATCTTGCAACCTATAAAAATTATATATTGTTGCAAATCGAAATTTCAATCTAACTCTTTTCGTAAAATTTCCTATTTTACTCGAAATAAGCTGAAGCTTTGTTGAAGCTGGTATCATATTCGCACTTTCTAAAAGCAATAGGAAACTTAACTCAAAATAGGGGACATAACATTAGAAATAAAATCGCGTCTCATAATACACTACTCCAGTAATTATGTAATGACGTCTCTAGTGGCATTGAGGAACAAAGTTTTTATCCTTTGACTGTCTCCAATTTTAGTGCCGTTTGGTTTCTTATTGTGTGCGTGTTTTTGAAAAGTTTTGTGTTTAATGCTCAAAATTTATGGTTACTTTAAAGCTTCCATAGAATGTTATTTAATAGGTTAAATTTCATTTCATAATTTGCAATTAACATATTCAAACTGTAAAATATAATTGTAATAGAAATTCAATGGATGTTTTTATAATGAAATGAATAAGTATTTGATGTAAAAACCTGACATGGAAATTCTTACGGACTTCGGGGGACAGCTGTTGAGAACAAAGCAGGTTGAAACCCCGATGGGATGGTCCAACTTTCCTACAGATTAGGAATTTGTCTTTCTGTGGAGTGTATTTTTTAAAAAACTCCGGTAGGAATTTGTAGGCTCACCAAGAATTTTTTGAAAACTTCCATTTTTGTTCATAAGGGAAGAAAATTTATTTCATCACGGATCCGCTCTCTCGAGACATTTGTAAGATTTTTTATGTCCGTTCCATAAAATAAATATTGTATTCAGAAAAGTTTTGAAGAATGAACTTATTTCTATAAGAATTTGTACTTACTGAAAGTTAAATACTTAAAAAATATTTAAGCGATTTTAATTACAAGTATTTTCGCTTGTTAAATTGAAAAATAAGTTGTATAAATGATTTCAATGAATTTCAAAATGTTTACAATACAACCAAAAGGTCCAGCAGCTGCCGCACAAGCACTTAGCACGCGTTAAACACAATAACTAGAATTTGAGTACTTGCTTGCTTGACTTTGGCATCGCTAAACATTGTTTGTGCGCTTACAAATTTTTTCTCTATTTTCCAGCATTGTGTATGCAAACAAAGGCACTTGCGATGCCTTTATCTGGGAATTTAGAAACTTCAAAATATTTAAACTTATGAAACAGAGAAATTATACCTGGATAAAGAAAGCATTTTCGCCTTTCAAATAAAATTTAGAAGGGCTTTAGCACAAGGAGAGAACTTCTTATACCTTCAGAAAAATTAACAACTCTTAGTTAATACGGTGCACCCTCAGAATGACCGATATATATTTACCAGATTCGGGAATGATGACGTAAATAAATTCACGTATTTCCCGATCTGCTTTCATTGAAAGATATAAAAATGTGTTTATATTGTTTGCAGAATGCACAATTTACTTTACTCGTAGTTCCTGCGATTGGCCTCTGCTTCAAGAAAGCTTGGTAGATTGGTGCAAACAAGAAAAATGTATTACCTTGCACAAATATGGGAATTTTTCTTTTCAATCAACGCCAGATCTGTCATTGCAAGAAGTATTATATGATCTTAAATTACCAGTAATCAGAAATATTTCAATTCAAAAGAACACTGCAGTATGTATGGTTCATCTTCCGAGCGTTACCATCTTCAATATCAGAGGATCACTACACTTCAGGTACATTGGAGCAGATCATCCAGGAATTGTTGGAAATGAAGGAATAACAGAAGCATATCATGGAGAACATACATACTTCAAGTTACTGCCGATCTCGACTAGGATTCATGATGACAAATATTCAAAATTTTCAAGTTCCGTAGGAAAATTTCCTCGCAATCCTCTTAAATTTTCAAAATCATAAGATACACTGTTCATTTTTGGACTCTCGCGTGTCACAAATCTTTACCCAACCAGAAAAAATATCTTTCATGCAATCGGAGTATTTTCTAACAGCTCAGATTTATGAACTGATTATCCTTCCAATTTCAGGAGAAAAACTTTTTTAATACTGCCGAACAATGATGCAACAATTACGTCAAGCCAAACCCACTTCTAGTAATACTGATTGCACATTAATTAATCTGATGAATAGAAGACATCATACTACACCCGGAATCCCCAAACTATGCATCCGCGATCTACTAACATATAAACTAAATATAAGCTTTTACGAAATTCCAAGTGTTGAATTAAGATCGCACAAATATCTCTATAATTTCGAAATATTTTATGCTTCTCATGGTATGATAACAAAGGGCATTTTATTTTCTGTTTGGAAAGAAAAAACGAATTGAAAGACACTATTTTCGACTTTTGGGTTATTCTTTCTCCATTTCAAGTTTCAGTCTGGATAGCTCTGATATGTACAAGTGCTTACGTGATTTATCTTATAAAACTGTCATTAAAGACTCAGGACATTTCCCATCTAAGCTTAGTATTTCTTGCTCCACTAGTAAGTCAGAGTAGTCTTGTTAGTACGTTGGTTCGGAGCAACAACTTTCTTTTGGTAGGGGTTTGGGTAATAATGTGCATATTTTTAACACAAATGTACACTTTCGAAATATTTGCAGCACTGGCTTTGCGTACAATCAACATTCAGGTTCCCAGTTTAATTCAGGATGTAATAAAAACTAAATCAATAAGTTTGATTATGGGCACTCAAACATGGAAAGGAATCTTAGTTGGCGGAATAACTAGAGATATGAAGGAATTTGTAAATGGGAAACAGTTGCTAACGTTTGCTCATAACGGATATCTATTCTTTGGCATTTATCAAGCAATATCCACGGGTTTTTTGGAACTACGGGATTGCAGTCGGATAGATACATTGAATATAATAAACGTTGGAAGCTGCTTAAAGAAAGAAATATTTGCATTTGCGTACGAGGTTGAATCAGGACACCGAATTGGAAGGAATTCCATTTGGATGAAGATTGCTTTGCAGATGGATGGATACATCAAAATAAAACAGAAGGATTAAAAGCAACTGGAATTTCAAGAGGCGGAATTTTGGACGGTTGCAATACCTGATATTTACTGGGCGGATTTTCAGCGTTATTTAGGAAATGTTATTGCTACAGGAATTTATGATTATTATTTTGATTCCGTGAATATGGCATTACATTGGCAGGTACAACGCTCGATTGGAGAGATGACCTTATTCGGAAACACACAAATTAACACATCCAATGGTAACGTATCTCAAAATATATTGCTCCAATATTTGTTCGATGACAAAGACACTGGAAATGGGGCTGATTATAATACTTCAACTGTCTCTAATTTTCGATCTATTTTGTTTCTTCTCGTGGTAGTATCCTTGCTAAGTTTTTGTTGCTTCGTTCAAGAAATTTGCACAGGTTTCCGGCAACTAAAATAGAAAATGGATGGGAAGGAACAATGATACAATCTGTATGTACATGATATAATAATAAGTTTGAGTCTTAATGAAATATTTTAGTTTTTATGTTTCTACTTGAAAGATAGTATGCTTGGTTGGCTTTGCTTGTAATAATTAATGATGGAGCCATTCAAATAAAGAGAATACATCTTACATCTTGTATGAGGAAGAAACTTTGTGAACAGTGTCTAGGCTCAACTCAAATATCATGTACTGTAATTCCCTCGTTGGTATTACAAAGATTAAGGAGCTACTCTGGTCTAAGGAGCGAAACGTATTAAGTTTTACTGACCAATGTTATTAGACCGTAGAGAATATTTTACTAAATTAACTACATACGTTTACTATATTCACAAACATATGCAACAAAATAAATACATGCATACATGCAATAATTTTCGCAAAGAAAATAACGCATTATTATAATACTAGCTTTATTGTTAAAGAATAAAAACCAGTTTATTTGGAATAAAATGTCAGATTTAATATATTTTAAAAATTGTAACATTATTACGAAGCAGTTTTTTTATGTCGTGCCCAGACTTTATTTTGCTCTCATTTTTTAACGATTTGACATACTTTATCGATTTTTTCTAT
>JAQIXW010005261.1:0-10613 GCA_034700685.1 Willowsia buskii | reverse complement strand
TCGTTTGTATGTTGGGAATGTTGCGATATTGCGAAAAGCATTTTGTGGTGATCTCATGAATGTCCAAATCTAACAAACACAATATTAGATTTCCAGCATCCAGAATTATGTGTATCGGCCGTCGGGAGAAAATAAGCAAAGCAGAAATGTACGCTTTTGAATTTGTGATGATTCTGGTCGCATAATTGAATACATAAGGTATATTATGTAACAGTGTCACTTGCGAAATCAGGGCAAATATATACCTTTAGGACAATAATGGGAATTTAGTGTTAAATAATATTAATGACAATGAGTTTCATACAGGATTACGACCACGCGCACATAATCTCCCATACACACCAAAATTTCTTATGAATTCTTTTATCAACTACTGAATACATGCATGAAATGCTAGAAAGGTAGTTAATCCTATGGATCTCGTATGTCTGTCTGTCTGCATGTACACAATTTGTCGGGAACTACTATTGACAGATCGACGCCAATAGATAGACAGACAAATACAATCTTCGGAATCTTCCTGTTTGCAACCCAAGTCCAATCGGTTTATAACTTTTTTTATTGAGACTAAGCTGACTTTGTAAGCAACAAAAACCTATGTAAAATTGTACGGTCGCAGACTCTGTGTCAAAGTGTGGTGATTTAATGTTGGAAAATGCAGTATTTGTTACACACGTACTATACTATTCGCGTATTCTGAACCAAAATCGGAAACTTATTCCAGTGCTTTAAATAAAAATAAAATATATTTATTAATGCATTACACTTACATGAACACACAAAACAATATGTTTACATGAAACAATTATTACATTTTCGAATCCCAAACGAACGTGTACTGATTACTGATAGACTGAACCTATATAGACTGATAGTACATGCTAGATACACGAAAATAGATTTAAATTACTGTAAATGATACCTACATCACATCATTGTCATCATGAAGCCATTAGGTACCTGCAACTACCATAAACGAATACGCTATGAAGTTCTCACGGGGTTGGTTGATGATTTTAATCTGATAGCATTGGTTTGCACGATAACGATTGTGAAAAGTGAACAGTATGCGAGATGCTGATACATTACGGTACATACATACGTATTCAAGCCTAATGTAATGTAAACGAGTCAAATTTCTATAAAATGAGCTACACAAATCGAGTATTCTGAATTTTGATGGATTTTCATTCATACTTCATATCAAATAACTTGCAAGCTTACATAAAGATAACAGCTTTATTTTATTAATTCGTGCCTATTCAATAATTGATTCTGACTCTTGAAATACGTTTAAGCACATAAAATATTTTTAAAATTTCAAATAATTTTTCGTTTAATTTATGTAGATTAAAGCTGACATAATTTGCCTATAAAATAGAGATAATAATATTGAAAGCTTAATTCCAAAACAATCGTTTGCGGCAACTTCTCCATTGTTCCGTTTGTTGCAAAACTAAAAACTTCTTAAAACATAATGCAATGCATAATACATCAAGGAATTAGAGCAGTACAGTACATATATGTACACAATGCAAAGACCACATCTCTCTAAAAGTTAATATTTAATAAGACTCTCCACTAGCCCCACCACCTGTACCAAACAACATCAGATCACTATCACTTCTCCCACGCTTCCCCTTGCAGCAACATCTTTTGCATGGATAACAAAGGCAACGGAAAAGAGGTGGGATCAGTGAAGCCAACAAAATGAAAGCGTCTACTCCTAATACGTAATAATACAGTGTCAGGTCTGTCGCTAAAAAACCGGAAAAAGTCTTCCAGATAGTTTCAAGTGTCTTAGAGGAGAACTCTACCGACTTAATTTTCCTGTACATTTCCTTCCAGAAGATAGCCGACCCTTTAAAAGTATTGCTTACGGGGTCGTATGACAAAGGCACAAGGATGATAACAACCACAAGGATCAACACGATGAAATTGGACAGATTCCAGAGAGTTGCTCGATCCTTTAAGTCCTACAAGAAAATAATATTTAGTATACAAGCTTCTAGAACATTTTACCGGAAAAAATAATAAAACCAAATACATCATTTCATCCTGTAGGGTACTTCAGGACAGGACATTGCTTCTCTCTATACTCTAATATGAGAGCAATCTTTTAAATTGTCTACGCAAAAGTAGGAAGAGATCAGGCTGTCAAAGTTTGGTTTTTCGATCGATATTATACGGGAGGAAAGTAAAAACTGAGAAATCCCTACCAGGTTTGTTTTTCTAAGTATTTTGTAAGAAGAGGTGGTTTTATTTATCTACCTTCGTCTTGCCACAAATAAGAAGCCAACAAAATCCGAGTTGCAAAAGCGCTGCGAAAATCCCGGTTCCAGATGAGGCTTGTATTAAAATAATGTAGGTGTCAGATTTGGTTTCCCAAAAGTCATGCTGGTGCTCAAAAAAGACATTCCATGGCACTGTCGAAGAAGTCGTTGCATTGGTTGAATCTGAAGATTCCACTTCGCCATCAGCATTATTGCTTGAAGGGAGAGTGGCTTTGGTGGAGGTGTTAGATGCAGGTGACATTGATGTTGACAATGCTGTTGACATGTTCTTCTTTTCCTCTTTCTCATTCAAAATACTGGAGGAAGCATTGCTAGTGGTATTCAACACAGGAGTTGTCATAAGTGGGACAATAACTGGAGGCTCAGATACTTGCCCATTATTTCCTGTAGAGCTACTCTGTAAAGGAGTGGAAAACGATGTGTAATTATTGTCCCGAGAACTGCTGTTGTTAACCTCGCTATTGATTCCTGTACAGGTAATGGATGAAATGAGAACCAGCATAGAAGATGCTAGCACAGCAACCGACATCAACTGAAAACGAAAAGAGTTTGGTAGCATGTAAATTTTAGGGGTTTTATTTCTTTTACCACTAGCCTATAAGATTTTATGTTTAAAAAAACGGGAAATGTTTTTCTGAAGCTTGGTTTTGTGCTAATAAATCTACTGCAAAATAAAAAATACGATATCTACTGTACCGCGGAAATGAAGGCGTATGTTTTTACGAAACAGTCGTATGCCATCATTGAGACTATTGAGTTTTTATCCGTTGAATGTTGACAGTTAAACTTTTATTGCAAATCTATACTTTCATAAAACATTTCAAAGCAAAGAATAACAATTTCACGAGGAAATTAAATGTACAAATGAAATGAATCTGTTGAGGCTGGAACATTCAAAATGCAGCACATTTTTGGAGTGGTTATATGCCTTGTTGTAAATGATCATGATCCCAAAAACCTTTTCGATGTCTCAAGACACAACGCAGTTTATCTTCAGCATGTCCCTATGAGCACCAACAACATTTTTCCAGTTAATGACTCATCTCTAGGTTTAAGGTTTAAATAATATACGAACCGTACAACACAACTGAAATTTTTATGCTAACCACTTAACCACGAATACATAACTGAGCTTGCGGGAGACATTACACAATTAGTATATACATCTGATTTTCTTTAAGCCACTTCACCACTCACTGACATCCGGTATAGATAATATTAACTTGGACATATTTGTGCATAATGGGAATCACAAAAAAATCAACACAATTACTTTAATACACATATATGTGAATAACACATTCATTATAATAAAATTGCATTACATTTTTATTTGTGTTTTAGTTTTGTGTCAGTACTTTTCTGTAAACACAACCGGGGCCTAGTAGACAATTATAAGTATTTTTTAACTCATTTGTCATTCATCAACACTTCAGCTTGCGTAGAAGCTTGGTTATATAATGAATCTATGCTGAAATGAATGAATGAATAGTTATGTACACTGACCAACAGAAAAATGTAAAAAACATTCACTGTCAATGACGGTCACAACCAGCACAACATTGACTTTCTGAACAATAACAGTGGGACCCAGTGAGATCACCTTATGGTAGCTTGCCAAAGTGTCATGTCATGATTAAGATGAAACTTTTTATATACCTATACTAAACAGAAACAGAATTTTCGGGTCCTTTGTATATTGACTAATCTCGCTAAAACTTTTGCTAGCACTACACTATCTGTACTTACGCAACGGAAGAAGTGTGCATACATCACCCTCGCTCAATCCTACTTTAAACGTTTTCAGAGTTCTAGAAATACCTAGATTAGATACAATGTCATCATTATCATAACAATCATATTACATAGAATTTCAGCTTTGATTCGAAACTTTTGAATCGTTTTATTGAGTCATGAAATACAAAAGTGAAAATTGAAGCATTTGTGGGAAAACTATTAATTAGTGTTAACAAATGAACAAGTAATGTCTCATGATGAGTGATTATGAACAGCGTCTTCTTGCGAATCCAGAATTCAAACGAGTTGTTAGAGCACTTGTGAGCTGTGAAATATGACAATTTGTGATTATTAGATGTACGCAAACGGGATGTCATATAAAGCATTTTTGCTTTCACTCTCCTAAAACAGAATCAGAAAGGATACAGGTCGACACATAGATCAAAGTGTACCTGATTCGCCAACGTATTATTATTGATCATATTCATTGATAACTTTACTCACATCACATGAGGTAAAAGTTGGAAAACATACAATGATCATTATCCCTGGTGGATATTTCATTCCGATTGATGTATAAGGTAATTCCAAGTATAAACGAATCATTCACAGTTGTCAGTAGTTTCCCCTGGCTCAGAAAGTTATCTCTGACAAAAGACAACATTATTTTCCAAACAAATATGCCATAATTTGTGTAGAATAAAGAATATATATATCATTCGCTCCTTTCCGTACCTTTTCCTTCCCTTGCTTTTTAAAAGTCCATCTTCTTGCTTTGTACAACACTAGAATATTGGGTCATATTACACTTTCGCTTACTTTGTAGTTGTTGTCAAACATCAGTAGAAAAGAAATGCTTTATTTTTGCATTGTCTCTGATGGTTGAATTTAGTCTTTTCTTTGACAAATCGTTAGTGTTAGCCACGTAAGGAAGTACAAAGAAATTACATTATATGAGTTTCATAGGATTAGGATTACTTATTTTGATTTGTAATATTTTTCATACATTTTTTCCTTTACGTATTTACTAGGTTTGTGTTTGAGGTTTTAAAAAGTAAAATCTACCCATTGAATTGCTATTACATATTTTTCTATATTAAAGTCTAAACGTTATTTGGTTTAATGGTAGGATTATGCAGTCTCTCACATCTAAAATACATTTCGAAAATCATCGCAATACTGTGAAAGTCTGTTGTAGGTTGTGGGATTGTATAAATGTCGTCTCTACAGCATTAGGTAGACAATGCTCCTCGTTCCTGCAGCACTAAAACTATTTTACTTTTCTCACATCACATACATAATAATCTTGATTATGCATATACATACCAATCTAATAGTCATGCACGATTTCATTTCATTTTTGGAAAGCTTTGGAAAGTATTACAGGTCATAGGCACACTTCTAAGCATATACATTTGACAATGGATATATATTTTTAGTATTGGGCTTTTACACTAAGTAATACAAATGCAAAACAAAAATCTCAAGAAAGGATTTTCTTAATTGATTTCCGATGTAGTGAACTACACACGCTTTGTATGTATAGCATAACCCTGTTTCATATATGTATAATAAGGAATAGATGGAGCTTAGTTTAGTAATTTAAGAGTGTAACCCTATTGCCCATGCTCATGTTGTTCGTATTTTTTCAAATAATAACCAGCTATTGTAACTTTGTGGGGAAATTCAACCCGATTGGCAAAATATTGCAAATACCACTGATATCGTTATGTAACAATTTAATGGTATCTTTGTAAGTAGTTACGGTTTGCGGGGCTTCTCATTGATATACATACTACATGCTATGTAACTCTATTGTAATTTAAAATTTGAAATGTTTAAAGTCTAACTGGCTTTTACGGTTGCCGGTTTCCCATTAATTCCTTGACAGACAGACGAAACGCTGGACAGACACGGACAAGTAAATCCATATAAAATACCCGGTCGTTTCTCTCCACCATCTTAGAGACGTATGCGAAAGTCAAAAATACTCACGTACATCTACTGTACACATTTATGGGCAACATTAACGATAGGGAAAGCACTGGGTCTTGGTTGATACAACCTACTGCATGCATTTATCGTTAGAAATGAGAGCCCTATTTCTTACTTTCCGTTTCGTTCACGAGTAATTTTTATGAAATCGCAAATTTCAGGCTACTTATCGTTAGCAATCAAACGAAAAACGAAATATTTTGACAGTATCATGAATAATGATTCCAATGAATTCCAATTGAGAAATATGTTTGATTCTTCTAAGATCCCTTGCAAAAAGATTATGTCAAACTAAATCATGTGATTAACAACAAATACATCCCCAAAAAATTCTGTCGTGGACCATTCCTATTGGCAATACTAACTAAAAGCATAAACCACTTTGTTTATATCTCGCATTAATTTGCGAACGATTAGAAGAGTAACTTATTCACGCACTAACATTTTGATTTGTGATAAAGAAAATAATTTATAACCAGGTAAAGAATCAGAAGATAAAGCTTTATTTGTGTTTAGTACCTGTGCCTGACTTCACGATAAGAAAGACACATCCAGCTTTAACATTCTGTCAGTTGTCCATATAAATGTATGTAAACCGAGACTTTTATATCTGGCACTCTAAATGAAACTTATTCAGTAGTATAACAGGTATTTGCATTTCAAACCATCTAACCAATTTAGTTGATTGTGAGAGAAGATAGAGTTAAAAGTATCTTAGGTAGACAGAAAGCACAATTTTTCCACTACTCACACTTTACAACTACCCATTCAGTTACCTAACCTCCCATTTTTTCGTTCAAAGTCCAAAATTCCCATCCCATTTAATAGCCCTATTATCACTTTCGAAGCGATAAAAACCAAATAGGGGTCTTATTGAAAAAGCTTATGGTAAACAATTTTCTCTTGTATCAGTTGTATCTATGAAGTCTGCCCGCCTGTATTTAGATAACTATCGTATTTCTAAAAGTACACTTTTTTGAAAAGGCAATTCTCATGAGCTCTCAAATGCATAAAAGTCAAGTCAGTTTTTCGTTAGTGAAGTACATAGTTGTGTATGCAGTATTTGAGAAAGGCAAGCACGGAGACATTGCTAAGCTGGGTAGCAAACGTCAACATTCCAGCTGTGTGTACCGAATGCCCTTTCTATCCCTACATGCTTTCACCATTAAGTATCACGAAGGGACAGGAAAGGTAAGATTATATTTGTGTGTGTGTCAGCACTCTCGACAGAACGTTTTACCCCAACATTATTATATCACAATGTTCAGAACGCATAATATATGTAAACAGCATACCACTAAACTAAACACCTTCAAAACATTAAGAAATTTTGAAACTACTGGAAATGGAATTTAGTACATATTTTAGTATCATTTGACCCCAACAGATATTGTAAAGCTTTTTTCAAACTGGCGACTTTTGCTAATGAGAACCTTTCAATGAGGGTTATAAGTTAAAATAATGTTCCAAATTGTTTTTCTGCTTCAAAATTATAAAAATAACTAGAATTGAGTCGATCTTGTTTATTTCACTTTATATTGTTATAATGTGTATTTTAATCACATTGAATTCCAGGAGAAAAGTTTACATCCACCTAACGTTATGTTTGTTTGGATGGTGGCACTTGTAGTCGTTTCTTAAAAATATTCATTATGATCATACTCGAGTAATTGCATACTTTATATTTTTCTTATCCTGTTTGAATAGATGGCAAGAAGTCAAGCAAGTTATTTTAAAACGTCGTGTAGAGTATAAACTGTATAATATGGTAGTTGAGCGTTAAACTATAATAACGTGGCTATATTTGGCATTTTATCACGTTCAGATGTATGCGCGTGCCTCTTATATTACTGTAAGTACTCTAATATAAGAAGGCACTTGAAAAAGGAAGCGTTAGAAAAACCTCAAGTGAAAAAGAAACAATAATGTTAATTTTTACATTGGTCGTTGGGAATAAAAGAGACGAATCACGACAACATGTAATCAACAATTCAAGCAGGAAGGAAGCACTTGCTCGAAAATTCTACATTATAAATATATCACTCATGGGCGATGACTGATACCATAAGCTAGCTAACTAATAATAATAAAGAAACGACATGTTTATTTCATAGTCAAGCAGATGCTTATTTTTACTTTCACACAAGAACTGCATTTGACATCGTAACATGTTAGCAGTTGAGAGTTCAGACTCGTTCTCTTTATCAACTGTAACATTGTTCCTTGGTTTGACATTTTAACACAAGAAAATGGACTGGGAAATTTGATGAATTTGGAAAAAGCCAGGAAGCAAAGCTTGCATATATACCTACTTACTTACGTTGTATACTACTATACCTTAACGTTAGCTTTGAATCACCGATAGGCAAATTATATTTTAAATTCAATTACATCTTTAATAATATTCTTCCCTTCCTTTTCCTTTCATAAGCTTATGATATAATATTATGTATCTATATCTATCTATGTAGGCATATATATGCCGATTGTCTCTTGTCTGTGAGCTCTTTCTTTTAATATTCTCTTCCTCGTCATCTTGTTTTATCGTCTTTTCAGTCAGCAAAATCTACTTCAGGTTTTTGAGTGCTTGTCCGTCTGCTTCATGACTTTTTGGACTGCTAGAATTTTCATAAAAAGAGCTAAAAATTAGTGTTGAAAGCCGAGGCTCCAAGTACCTGAAATATAAATACTTCACTATAAGCTTCATTAGAACAAACAGGATGCTTTAGGGCAAACTTTTAATGCATATTAAATGGACGTGAAGGAGATACTATATTAGATGACTTGATTTCTATTATAGCGTTTGTCTCTTACTGTTGAAAGCTATTGTTATTAGAGATGAGGCATGTTGCATAATATACCATCTTGTGGGGATAAAAAGTACATGTTTGATAATGCTTCAGTTTTTATGTCATAATTTTGTGGTGGAGACAGACACAGAACATGTGTGTTTTCCCATTTTACTGCCACTCTCACCTTTGCATTTCTCTTTCGTTTTGCCTGTATGACGTACACTCATGATTATGATTTGTATTTCAAGACATTGACGAAAATCAGAAGCAATGAATGACAAAATGGAAAAAGTACTTTCTTTTTCAACACAAAGGATGCATATGTCTTCTGGTTACACATATAGACACAAGTATCTGACTGAATGTATCATCCGTCAACAACCTTCTTCTTGTCCGTCCGTTTTCTTTGTGTTCAAAAGGATTTTTTGTTCCTTTGTTAGATCTCAGGTTCGCACTTTTTGTAGAGCACATCTGGAAAGAAAGCTTAAAGCTGTCTTTCACCACTTTCCTTTTGTACTGTACTTCAACCCCTATTGCTCCTTTAAGAGACCATATACCGAAATGCATAGAGCACGTCTTCATCAAACTAAAAAGTCAGAATGATGATTATATTTGCTGACGGAAAAGAGAACAAAGTGGATAAAACGTGGGGACTGCGGATTTTTCAGTAATAATATTTCAGCTGGAAATGTCTTCCTTCTGGGCAAACGAATCGGTACGGTCATTTTTTGCATTTTTCATCTACATATAGGGATATATTCAATGCGTTATTGACACGATAAAAAATGTTACCTATGAAGTGCGGATTAGTATTTGAAACAGTTAATACCTGGTTGAATTGTTAAGTAAGTTGAACTATTCAAAATATCCCACATAAACGCGCAATCAAACTTTTCAGCAGAAATCTCATAAACAAAGTAGTCCAATAATTTCTTTTTGAGTTTTTATGTGGCTTCTTATTCTGATTTCTTAAAGCTAATTACGCAGTTTCCTATGTGTTTTATCATTTCATTATGTTTAGAATATCCTTATAAATTTGTGTTATATATTAATGTGTAGGCATTATTATGCCAGAATGCAAATAGAATTATTTACTGTCTATGACGACGCATCAATGTGCTTTTACTTCAAGGTATTCACAAGTGTATACAGTCTTTAAATGTGCCGAACTGTTAAATTTCACACAGACCAAAAACATCTGTACCACTTTGTCAAGCCGAATGCTTTTCTTCAACGCAGCTCGTGCTTCAAATCATTGCATTACACCTGAAACTTTATAAACTTTTCGCGTGTATTGAGCTGGTTTGAAATAACAACACATCTTTTATAACAACATCACCTGGAGCGGCAGCAGCAGGTTTATTTAAAAATATAACAAGTTCATTGTAAGTACACGGTAGGCAGGAACCATAATACATATTTCCTGCAAAAGCAACACATCCCACTTTTACATTTCACCCAAGTTTTTCTAGAGTTCAAGAATAAAGCAACAAAAAGCAGCCAATTATTTCACGAGACTTCTCCGCTTTCTCTCCACTTCTTTCATACTATATGTTTCACTGCACGCTGTTTTTGAGCGTGTAGATGACATCAAATAAGTGAGTAACAGGGGCAAAGAGAAATTTAAGTTTTAAAATTATTACTTTGCGAAAAGGGGAGCGTCAGGCAATGACATGCGACATACCAAAAAATGCCACTTTATGCTGTAACTGTGCATATACAGTGAAATCTCTATATACCGGACCCCTAAACCACGTCACCTCTGGTTAACGGCACCCTTTAGTGATCCCCAACA
>JAQIXW010005260.1:0-10614 GCA_034700685.1 Willowsia buskii | reverse complement strand
GAAAGATCACTTAACTCTAACGAACACTTATATCTATGAAAATATTTAAAACAGTACACACATCTCAAAAATCCATCAAGAATACCTTCTGTTCTCTCCTCTTTTGTTTTCTTAAACACTATAGTATATGTTGTGTCTTTGTACTGCATTTCCCCTTCGTCTGGATAAGCTAATCTTCCACAGGCCACACAGTCAGGTCCATAAAAATAGTCCTCGTTGTCGTCGGGTTCTTCAAAATTCCAGTATTCATCATAGTCATCAACCATGTATTTGCATTGCACAGGATCATATTCCATCAAACTCGTTACGATAATATTATTTAGATTAGCACCCGAAACGATGTCGTCAATGGTATGAGTAGTCATCATATCAAAAATACAATCAGAGGTAGGCTGCCGTAAGTAAATGTCCTCAAGTTAAATTAAATGGAACGGACTTACTCGGCTAAGCGTGTAAACCACACGCCGGTTTTAATACAGTGGCACAATAAAGCTGTTGTGCCCGCAGCGAATGACCTGTTTGGAAGGGGGTAAAACGATCCTCTTGGTCATCCGTCAGTTCATCGCAGAGGCAGAAAAATTTGCATATGAGAATTAAGATACAATGCAAATGAGCAGTACGCTTAGAGTGAATGCTTTTACCAAGCCATAGAAACCTACTTGCTTATGGAATATTGAGTGAGACTATTGCGGAAGTACTAAAAGCGATTGTTCTGGCGCACGTGCCGGGCATTACATATCCTATCACATAACTTGTTTTTGAGTCTAGGAAGGCGTGTACATTTGGCGCGCGTGTATTATCCAAAGAAACCACTTAGCATAATTTTACGTAAATGGGCTAGAGGTGAACAGTTGGGTTTTGTAAATGATATGCTACTCTAGGTTTTATACTATACGTGCGATGAGTGGCAGATATGTACATGAAATGTACAGCAAAATTGTGTATCAGATAATAATTTATATATTATGACACAATTTTAAGACAAGATGTCAAAAGAAAGAAAGCCAACTAAAATCTTTCGTATGTCCGATCAAATTTGACAACAGAATGCTCCTATGGCATACCATAATAAACTGATTTGCAATTATCTAATGCCTTCAACTTCTTTTTGGGGCGTGCAATTCAGCCGCACAAATAAGTTCAGTTTTTATTTTCTCCTTTATGGCATCATGTATGACGGTGGATGCAACCTTAACAGATTTAATGTTCACTTCAAATAGTGGTTTGTTCTCAATCTCATGAGACATGAAAGTGTGTTTCCTTTATTTAAATTCACGCTAACCAATAAAATACTTCAATAAAGATTTGCCCAGTTCTAATGACACTCGTTCAACTCTAGCTACCTTAACATTAATAACTTGAAGTATTTGCTTTTCTAATTCCGCCATCATACCTTTTCTACTTTACGAACAAAGTTGTTGTGCGAATTTAATAGTTACGTCACTATGTTGTCAGGCTAGCTGTGGGAATAGTTAATTATTGGTCACGTTGGCACAAATGCTTTCACAGTTGTGTGTTGAACATAATAGTTTACATACTAAACAGATAGAAAAAATATCAGGTTGTCTTTTATCCAAATTAAATCAAGACAATTTGGTGTAAATAAAAATATATAGATGCCTGCTAAGAAGAAAGCTAACATAACTCGAATAGTAGATTTAAGCAATTTTGCATGTCAGAATAGTTTTAAAAGTATGGGTTGTGTGAGTTTAAATATATTCTTTTTGCTCATTAAACACTTTTAAAATGCATATTTTATTATTTTTTACTTAATTATCAGAGTATGTTAAACTTTGTAGCATATCCTGGTTTCTCTAGGAGACACTAAAATGGATTGGTTAACAAGCTGTAACGCAGACATCTTGATATTCGAACATGAACTTTCTTATTAAAAGAATGCATTGAAAGAATAAACATATTTTTTTAATGAGAAGTAACACAGTATGGCGACAAGGATTACATTAGTAGCTTTTATATGCTATAAAAGTGCTCATAAAAAGAAATCGATGGTGTATGAATGTATGCATTGATTGTGTATTTCCTGGTTTCAAAACACATTTTTGGTACCCTGTTTGTCGAGAAACGCATGAGGATGTACTTGCTGAAGATATAGCAAAGTGAGTTAGGTATTCGTCACTTCTGCAAATTTCGCTGAGTCTCGAAGCTGAGGCGATACGCTACAAAAGTGTTTATAGCATGCTCATCAATGCAGATATGAGATGAAGCCCAGCCAAAGATGAGCAGTTTGCCTACTTTGTGAAATCCTTTTGCAAATAATGAACTGCTAAAGCCAGCGCAATCAATTTTACCTAAATATTTTGGCCTTGAATCTTAACTATGGACGAAAACGTTGGACGTATATATTACTTATTAAACTTTTTGGTTTTTCATTAAATCTTATTTGTTATTGCCAACAAAAGTTTGAAAAATGCTGCTGTGATTCTACTGATTTTATTAAGATGACCCCAAATTCATTACTATACATACGTGCAATAGCTCTTGAATTTTTGAAATTAAGAATTAAAAATTCTGGTTATCATTCAAAAACCCTGCATTTTTATAGTACAATTAGCTTCATAGCAGAACAAATGATTCTCAGCTTTGAAGTTCTGAATGACTGATTTGGCTGGCGATATTTTTGGGAAATATTGTGATCAATACTAACTTTGTAATCGCAAAAGCATGGAGAGAGAATTTTTTAGGGCTAATGTGCACATGTCAAATGATAAATCCAGAAATAACATGTCGAAGCTTCCAGCATTACCAATTTGTACAAAGGTTTCCATCGTAACTCGAACCACATGAATACCACATATATTCTTGGGATAAAGGGAAGTCCACGGTTTTTTACGCTGATTTAGAATCAAAAAAGAGATGCACGCTGTGGTGTGTTTCATGGTTGTAAAGTCAAATGCATACTCGGAAAATGTTTGGTACACTAATATTTTTATGCATCAAATATTTCTAGAATCGCAAATTTCTTATACTGTGCGTATTGGAATGCCCTAATTTTTCATGAACTTTTTTCACAATTCCGAAACATCAGGCATGGTTGTTTGCCAAACGAATGTCTTACCACTAATTACTAGACTCAAAGATTTATGAATGCAAACGATTTTTCATAATTATATTTCCAGGCGTACTATGTTTTGTCGTTTCCTCTGGTTTTAAAAGCATGGAAACCCAAACGAATGGAAATGAGAATTTCATCGTGTAATGACAGCCATTTTTGATATCCGCTGTAAATGTTTTATTGGAGCCATGAAGATTAGAAATCTTGGAATGTAGTTTACAAAATTTAAATTCATATAACTTTTCTGAAATTAAGCATATATAAGAATTTACCGTTGGTGTGCCTAAAAGTTCGCGGCTTAACTCCATTTAAAAACCGTATTAAATGCCTATAACTCCATCCGTTCTAAGCACTCACATTTGTTAGACTTCATTGCATGAAACTGTCAGCTTTCGGTGTTAAGTGGAGTTCATCGTGAGATTAATTGAGTTGACATTGAGATTCTTTTTTGGATTCTTATCGTGGCAATTAGTGGAGCCTTTCAACATTCACGAATGTCAAAAATCAATGAAAGTGGAAACATTTATAATAATAAGTATTGAAGCTATTGGTTGGCTGCATATCCGACTTCTGTGCTGGCTAGAAGAGTTTTGTGGGGACTGGAGGATTTCTTGATTTCTTTCTTGATATTGAAGGATTTCTCTGTGGGCACGGGGACAACCTCTCTGCTTTAACGGACTAGAGGTGTAATTTCCTTTTGGTCGCCTATTTCCTCATGTTCCGCGTCGTCTATTCTACATTCATCTTTGCTCGATAAGTAAAGTCTTCCAGGTATATCAAGTGGCATTTTTGAGTCCACGTGATGTAAAATCATGTAATTTGTGTGTCCTTGTCGTGAAGCGTCTTTTCCACTCGGGACATCTGAAGCTGAATTCTCAGGTGAACTAGTGTACACAGTTTCAACTGCTGCATCCGCTTTTTGAACAATATGCTGTCTTGATGCAAGATAATGCATAAAATGTTCGAAAATTAGAAACAGAGCACAAATCGTATATGCGCATGCCATCACACATAAAATGCCACAGAAATCTGTAAGGCCAATTGTGTCGTTGCTTACAACCACAGCACTGGATTGAGGATTTTTTGGCTCCACTTTGAAATGAAATTGTTTAGCCAATTCAGACCAATGCTTCCATTTGTCCATCAAGCCAGTCTGCACAATCCACGAGTATGTCTGTTGTATCCAATGCCTGTTCACTGTATACATTTCTGAATAGCGCGATTGCTTATGAAGCACCTCCAGTAAACTGTAGCATTCAGCATTACCATAGTTTAACTTCTGACGAAGATTCTTTTTCAAAATTTGTAAATCGATTTCAGCCCCTAAATTTACTAAATCTAAATACTTTCCAGCTAAGTATGTTGCAGCGTCAAAATACGATAATGAAGAGTTGTAAAGGTGAAAACTCGTGTTTAGAGTATTGAGCACCCCCCACTGTCGAAATTCGATATAAAATTGTTTCCAGGGATTAAGTAGATATGAGGGCCATAACATTTTGTACCCCAATTCTAAAACTTCCAAAAGCGATTCGTAAACTTTTGGAGGATCTGGAACTGTTAGAATACTCAGTATCTCGTTTCCATAAAATGTCGAAAGGAACGCCCACCACAAGGACATTAAGATCAGACAGATGACCTTGGTCGAGTGAAAAATTAATTCAGGTTTTTTGATATTTCTGTTTTTTGGCTTAATGAAAGAAACACTTTGTGATGATGTTGCAAGTTGAAGCACTATTAAAAGTCCGCCAAGCACCGCAACTGTAAACAACCAAATCTCCAGACTGAATGCATTCATCCATGTGGAAACGTCTATGATTGTGACTCCATCAGTTATTGAGCGTACGTCACAGTACAACACTTGAAACCCATGATGTTTCGAAAATCTGAAACCTGTGAGCTTCCAATACGGTAAATAGTCGTAACCTGTGTACTTGTTATCAACAAGAATGTACTGTCCCGTTAATGATTGGCGAATACCCTTCATCTCACCATTGTAATTCCAATGATTTGGGTCCAAAGAGAAATTGTGGAGCTGCATAAGTAGCAAGGATGCCATGAATTCTTTTCTGCAAACCCAATATTTGATAGATACTTTGTGGGAGCAAGTAGCTTTCATATTCTTTCCTTTGTTGTCTGAGGAGACACTCACGCCAATTGTTCTTTGGTTCGCGTTGCGAAATAATCGTCTATGCAAGATTTTAGGGTGTCTCAATTTCACATAAAACTCCAAGGTTGCTTCTCCACTGCTCTCTTTTTGAAGACAATAACTGTTGCAAATGATTGAGTAGTAAACTTGTGGACGGTTACTAATATTGGCCGCAGTGAGTGTCATCATCAACGCCGGATAATTTCGAAATTTAGAAGAAAACTTTAAGTCTGCCTCAATGATTTGTGCACTTCTCGACGGATCCGTAGAAGGAAATATAAGCAGCGTGTTTGGGTGCATAAAAAAATATTCTGGCCACAAGCCTACTTTAAAATTTACAATTACTAAATTATTGGGTTGATGGTATTTGACAGGAATCTTATAGTCAATCTTCCTTGGGTAACCTCTGAGAAACAGAGAGCGAGAGTTTTGAAATCCAAATGCACAACTGTCGAGTGATAAGAAAAGCATGTCAAACGATTCCGGTCCAGAATCAAGAACATGAAGAAGAGTTTCAAAGGATTCACGAAATATTTGGCTGTCGCATAGATTTTTCACTTGTAAAGTATTCCATGCAACTTGACATTTAATTAAGAGTAGAAAACCCGTTAACAAACTAAAGCTCTCCATGATTAAGAGATACTGCGCTTCGTAAAGCCAATTACTGCTGTGATTTTTGAGCTGAGATTATTCTCAAGAATTAGAAGAGTGTGATGAAAGGAAAGATCAAAACTTCAAAGATCGATAGAGCATCCAATTTTACATTTCCTTAATCAATCTTCCTGTAGTAAAGTCTTCCTTCCTAAAGTAAAGTAGAGACGGTGTCCTGCCACAATGACAGCAGTATGTGCCACTATGTAAGGAGATACAGGAGTAAATAAAAATACATTAGTCTGCAGTGCGACAAAGCTAACGTTCAAACGTAAGCTTTCTCCTAGGTGGCTTGTACTTGCAATGCTGTTGGTGAAAGTTACTACCTGAAATTTAAATCAGTTTGAAAGTCAAAATGTCTCAAAAACGGTGCAGAATGGAACGGATATTTTATTTAGGAATTTAAATTTGATTAGCAAAATACTGACAAAGATCTTTGTTATTCTAGATCTGCGTAAAAATTAAAATTGATTGCAATGAGTTGTAGTGCATGTACGGAATTATAAATATATTTGATGTCGGCTATTTCGGAAAGGATGTCCGAGTGCTTCAATATTTACTGAGGTGTGGAGAGCAGTGCTGAACGCAATAAGAATTAAGTCGGACTTAGAGTAAAAAACAGTAACAAATTTATAAAATTTGGTTTAAAAACTTTCAGTGGATTTTCCTATTTTTTTCTTCAAATTCATCTAATAAGCATAAAAAACTACAAAATGGTCAATTTAGCATAATTGGTTTTAAAAATTATGAAAACCATAAGGTGGACTATATGTAATTCTACTTATTTTATATTTATGTACGCTTCACTTCACTTTTCCTGCTGCTGACTTAACTAACTAACTAACAATGGGCTTACATGCATAAGCGTATAACCGATTTGAATAATTCTTTTTTGTTGAATAGAGCATCATTGAAAACCTCTAAATATAAAATTATACGACCCACCTCTCAACCGTTTTGTTGTGACAGTTAAATTTGTAAAATATTTAAATCAGTGCTGGGTATTTATTTGCATGAATTCCCATTGTGGAACGAACCGAACACGGGTTCGCTTGACTTTGCTATGCTTTGGTTTTGCGTTAAATTATTGTTAGTGCTGAACAGTAACTCCAATATTGAATAAAATCTATTCGACACTAATTATTAGTGCTATATAGCACAATAATTGATAGGAAACTATATTTTCGAAATTCATCCAGTTTCTTTGAAAATTAGTATACAAATGCAATTTGTCATGCCGATTACCAATTTGCATTAATTAAAACGTGATCATTAAATATCTCTTCAATTGATACATTATAATCTTCAGCATGATAAATTGCATAGGTAATTATATTTAAAAGTAATTCAAATTTCAGTTTCGTTTTAATTTTTATGCTACGCAACAAAAGTGCTACAAATTCTAGCGATCAAATGAAGATTTTTAAATAGTTTTGGGTCAAGGTTACGTAAATAATTAATGCAACCCATATTGAAAATTGAAAAATACATCAGTGGATAGCCCTTGATGAGAGAACCTAACCCAACCTACACTTAACAAACCGAACCTGAACAAAATCGAACCGAACTTGAACAATGCCTAACAGGACCCGAACGAACCAAGCCTGAACCAAACTGAAAATTTTAATTGTTGTTATTTCAATCCACACATTCCAAGCTGTTTTTTTTCGGCTGCTTCCCAATTTCAATGCACAGGTTAGCTTTACCCAACTCTGCTATCTGCGCTTCCGCTTTAGCATTACCGAAAATGGGGGATATAATTTGTATAAATATCTCCAGAACGCTTAAGAGGTGTGGGTCGTGAAATTTTATATTTAGAGGTTATCGACTACGCTCTTTTTAGCAAAAAAAGAATTATTCAAATCGGTTATATTTATGCATGTTTGTTTTGCTTGTTTGTTTGTTTGTTTGTTTTCAACACCAGCACCCCATCCTGGGCTATTACGCTGGCTGAGTTAATTTATTTAACTATATTTACTTCCAAACAAGGATTATTTAATATTGCAGCCGGTAGGAATTGAACCCACGAACTAGGCAGGATCAGCGGTATCATTAACCACTGTGCTATGCCGGAGCTGCTAAGGCCATTGTAAGAAGCACTCACGTGCCTTAATTTACATACACAAACAACGCAATTTTGACTACTTGGTACTACTTGGCAACTGGAGAAAGTTAAGATAACGCAATGTAACTAATGAAAATATTTAAAATACGTTTTATATTGACGTTTTCTGGTATTCCCATTTATTTATGGGGTATTCCGCAAAATTTATTGCCTGAAGAACAAAAACACCAATATGAGGAAAAAATCGTATCGGAAAGAAAAATTTTAAAATTACTATAGTGTTAGTGTCATTGATTTCCCTCCTGCAAAGTTATTCAATGAGTGTTTTTTTCGTAGGATAATGACGTAACTATATTTGCAGTCTGTAGCTAATTTTAGAGAAAAAGTGTCTGTAACTTTCGTTACTATCTGGCCCTAATTTGAATTGAATAACTATACGGTTTTGTAAATTATTGACTTTTAAAGCTGAAATATTTAATTCGTAAAAGCTTTAGCAAGCATGTGTGAACATGGAAATGGTATTATCTTATTTTTATGTTAAGGCTACACGGCAAAAACAAATGATCAATATTTCTTAAATATTTCATGGAGACCACTGATTAGTTCCACAGTTATACTAATTAACTGTATATTTTATCTTTGACTCACGATCAGTAAAACTAATTATTTCAATAGAGAAATGAGTTTTTCATGAGTTTTAATAGTATGTAAAGTGGGTTGGGTTACAGCACATAGTTTATTTGGTAGGCGCGGCCTAATGTCGATTTATAATAGTCGGCAAAATTGCTTTTGAGCAAGTTAGATATACTTGCTTATAGAACGCTTAATAGAAAGCATACCAATTAACTGCATGCTTTATCTTTGACTCACGATCAGTAAAACTAAATATATCACAACGGAAATATCCGTAGCTCAACTACATTTTCCAGTATGGCTTACCGATATGGGCTGTACGTGAAAAATTATCAATAACCAATGCTACATGGAAAAAGCTAAAATGTGATAATGCCAACTTAAATCTCTAGGTCTGCATAATATGTAGCTAGAGGCACCACTTCATTTTAAGAAGCCTTGTATACGTGAAAAAGAAAACTCAAAATGTTTTTAATGACACCAAATATCACGCAGTTCTGAACTTATTAGCTTAACAATCTTTCTATACATTTTTCATCTTTTAAATGCATCTTACCATAATCTACTCCTACAAGCAATTGCATTTGTAATGCCATCGTGCATAATAAGTATCATTTATGGCTTAAACTCCAGAACAAAAATTTTAAGCGTTTATCTGGCAGATGGGGTTACTTTTTTAGAAATGCGGGATTGTGGGGGATTAGAAATGCGCCAGATGTAAAGCACAGTAATAAATATTGAGCAAGTTAATTGGCTTAATGCCCTAAAATATTGCTTGATCTCTTACCTTAGTATGTGGATGTGGTTTCGCTTTAGCAGCTTTATAAAAGGTTGGCTATTTGGTAGATGTCGGAGTATAATCAGGATATAGCTGGTTTCTGAGTGAAAAACGGTTACAAAGTTTCAGTTTCAAATGAGAAAGTAGTAGTGATTTCGATTTTAATCTTTAGTTAATTCTTCTGATATTCCCATTTGCGAGTTAAGTATTGCGCATGTCTGACGAATAAGCACACACTAAATTTGGCATGCAATTTTTCTCCACTATATTTTGACAAGATCCTTCACATATTTTGCATGAAAATTTCATAAAGTCAATAAATATGCTGTTGATGAAGAAAGATATGTTTTATATGGAAAAGTGAATAGTTTGACAAGGTAGGTTGTTTTGCATATCATATGAAATCTGAATAATATACTTAGGTGCATATATTCCAATTTGCGTACGAGATATGATGACACCCATATTAACACAGACGATTGTCCCTTTCCCTCAACTATTACTTCAAGTTAAAATATTTGTCAACTATCTGTTAAATCCAAAAATATTTGCTTCATTTGATCTTTAGACTTGAGATAGTACTTAGCAAAAATGGCTAACTCCAGATTAGACTCAAGTGTTTGATAGTGTAATTTTAACTCCCGTAAGGCGCATGGCATGGGCGAGAGCAGAGATCCTGGTCGCCCGAGAAAATTGACAAAAGCTCTTTGCTTGAAATAGTTATTTTTATTGTTAACATTGCACGATATTTCATTTTTCAATAAAAAGCTGATCCCTTTTCCATATCAAACATATCTTTCTTCATCAACTGCGTATTTATTGACTTTATGAAGCTTTCATAAAACAATATATGGGAAAATGATCAGTTTTAGCGTGGCCAAAAACATTTTCCACTAAATTTAAGGCTATATTAAAATTATCAAGTTAAGACGTATTACTTCCAAAAAACAAATAGGATGCCTTATCTCTGGCTCACGATCAGCAAAACTTATAATTTCTATAGGAAAGTTTCCATCGCTCAACTATATTATGCCGTATATCACATGAATATTATCTGCACGTAAAACTAGTCATGTTAAACATGATGAAAATACGTAGATGAATGTTGTTCGGGAGAATTTGTGATAACAACGTTTAAAAACTTTAGCTTTACATAGCGTTCATACATACATACATACATTCATACATACCTACATACATGCATAGATACATACATACCTAAATACATGCATACATAGATAGATACATACATACATACATGCATACAT
>JAQIXW010005259.1:0-10614 GCA_034700685.1 Willowsia buskii | reverse complement strand
TATTATGTAAAATTCGGATATTTTTGAGGTCTCATTTATGCCAGTCTAAAGCAAGTACATGAAGCAAGTCTGTCTGTGCAAGACATGAATACATTGCATAACTTTGGTTTATGCACATGTACTCAGGCAGCGCTCGTTTTTTCTATACACATTCTTATGTGCATGTGGAGCTAGGGATTTTGCCTCGCTCTTTCTTGATTTGCCGTCGATCTAGAAAGCCTTTTCTCGTCATCGTTCCGACCAGCTCATTATATTTGGTTCTGTAAAAAAAATGAATGAATGAAATGAAAAGCAAAAACTCACATGACATTGAAAAAATTCATAAAAACATAGATCAACATAATATAACCTACAGAAGTAGTGAAATATATGTGGACTGCAAGATTGCGAAATTATTGTGTAGGTACTACTACATACATGATGAACTGAGGACAACTAGTTTGCATACAATTTTATTCACTTGAATTCCAAAGGCGATATAACAGTTTGGCGACAAAAAAATCCTCCCTTACCTTTCCCTTCCCAGAACTCAATTGATGGTTCTTCATAAATATGTTATTCAACTTTATCAAAGAACCTTGTTTTTACCTCTTGTTTAATAACAGTGCACCAAAAGAGGCTTTCCCCATTTTTCTCAATGGAATCCGCAACTGCAAAGAATTGATCTTAGCCAAGAAGATCAAACGAGAGGCTTCTGGGAAGGAAGAAGGCTCTGGAGCTGATGCAAAACCCAAGCCATCAGGGTCAACCATTCCATTGGATCAACTTCTGGCTGAAATAATTCCAACTCTTCCAGCATCACTTCCAGCAGTTGCTGCTGCGCCGGGAAAAGCTAAAAAACCAAGAACTCCTAAGGCTAAGACCAATGTACCAGCCGCTCCGGCTCCAATCAATGGATTGCCTTCTACCAATCTTCTCCCACCACCCCCACCCCCGGTTACAAAGAAACGCAAAGCGGAAGGTGGAGATGCAAAGCAAAAGCAGCCAAAGCTAAAACTACCGAAACCAAAACCAGCAGCATCAGCGGCTCCTGGTACTCCTGGCGCTGCCCCTAAACCTGCCACTGCTAAAACCCCAAAAGCTAAGGGTGGTGCAGCTAACAAACAAAATGGAACTCCAAAGACAGGCAATGTCGCTAACTCTAGAAGCAGCACTCCAAAGGCTTCTGCTGCTGCTCTTGCAGCGGCTGCAGCAGCTGCCGCAGCTAAAGCTGCTGCCGCAATGGCTGCTGCTGCCACACCAAGAGCGACACGAAAGAGTTCCAGCAGTGACACCGTCCAAGGGAAAGCTGATAACAAGGCCAAGGGAGGCGCTGCAAAAAAGGGAAAGCAAGATAAGAAAGACGCAGCAGCAGGCACAAGTGCTGGAGGGTCATCACCCAAAAGAAGCGCGGCTGCAAGAGGATCAAATCCAATGACATTCAAGGAAGTTGAGGACAAACAACAGGATTTCAAAAACAAGTTCAAATTTACCAATAGCAATGCGGTGGCAAAAGTGATCCATTTCAAAGACAAAAGTGACATCACCTACCTTGGCTGTCCTTTCTTGGTTAACAACAAAATGTGCGGAAAGAAGGTACTTTACAAAAATCATGCCTGAATTTAATGCTTCTACATTCTATACATTAATTTTACGATTAACAAGCAGTGCAGTAATAATGTACGTATTTTATTTCATCAGGTTGAACTAAAGAGCAAGGAGTTTATTTGCGAAGCAAAGCATAAGAACCCGAATTGCCGTCAAATTCCTCGTTTACTGGTAATTAACATTAAAAACGTGCAACTTGCTTTGCATTAGGATCAGAATCTACTCATGATGACATTTTCTATCATACATATTTCAAATAATTTTCTCCAGGTGACTTTCAATGATGGCACTGCTGACCTCGTGCTCACGCTCATGAGACAAAACGTGGAAATCTTCAGTGGCAAGTCAGAAAGCGATATTGAGAGTATGACCGTGGATGAAATCAAGGGTGTCCTGGAGAAAGCCGTGGGCAAAAAGATCAACGTTGAAGTTAATTCAGAGAAAGCTAAGAAGGTATTTAGTCGTATATTTCCGCAATTCCAATTCAGCCATGACTTTATAGAGGTATTTGCTTATTTACTCCGATGCTTTGTATTTCAGCAAGGTGCAAAGAAGGGAAGTGCAGTGAAATGGAACAACGTTGCCACCATCATTGACGAGAGCGAAGAACCACCAAATAAGAAGAAACGGAAGAATTAAACCACTTTGCAGATCATCATCTCAAAATCCTCCAAAAATTTGTAAATATAAAGTAATTTTTGAAACTTGAATTAGTAGATAGTAGCCATTATTCTTATACGTTAACTTTAAGCGTAATTAAAAATTATTAATATTATAGCGATGTTTTCCTGGGATTTGTTCGTTTGTAAATTTGGTTGCAAGACTCTTTCTTATAAACCAATATAATAGTTAGGTTTCAAAACTTTTATGGGACAACTCATGGATATTTTTTGTTTTCATATTTGTTGACTAGTTATTTTAGAACAAAAGGTCAATCAATAACAGTAATAAATTGTAAATTTCTAATTTACATAGTAGAAAATATGGCCATTGTATTTATGTTTACAGATTGTTAAAATTTGACTTTATAAAAAGTAATTTTACATTTTTAATGATTAGTTATTATTGTCTTTAATTTTTAATACACAGTAGAAAAGGATGATTGAGTGACTAAAGCAATGAGAGACAGTTTATAAAACCAGTTTCTCTGTGAATGTTTGTGGGTGGGAGTGAATGATACTAACAGTAAGTAATTGTAATCAATCAAGCAAAATGGTAGCAGGTAAGTTAATTATAATGGAATAACTTTTTATGCTAAAATTGTACTTACAACGTACCATTGTTGTCTTATAAATATAGCTGATGGTGATGTGCACAAAAGCAGTTTATAAAGATGTATACAAATTACCCAGATCTAAACTAATATACATATATTATGCAACACCTTATTAATCCTATATAAAATAATAATATATCATTTCCAACATAATATATTATATTTATGACAAAGAGAAAATTATATTCATAGCAAAGTATATGAAAATAACGAGAGCATAAAGTAAATTTTGTTTCTCTATATTATATTCACAGCAGAATATTTACTTATTATTGTTGACCAAAATTATATAAACAATATGATACCTTATAAAAAGAGTACTAAAAAGCCTAGTGATTTAATGCTTTCCATTATAAAAAACGCTACTACTAAAACATCTTTATGCTTAGTAGTTGATTTACAAGATAAACAAAGTTTTAACAAAAAATATTCATTCCTATTTTGGAATCCAAGTATAAAACTTAAATCCTACAAACTTTAAAATAAAGTAGTAAGGGGAATTATAAATGTGTGTGTATTGATATTTTGTCATCATGTTACGACAACTACCCTGAGAAGATGGAGAGATGCAGTGTAAGCTTGCCGTAAAAAGTATAAGTTGCTTTTTCATTTGAATTGTGTTTCAAGCAAAGAAATTATTTTAATAGAAAAAATAGCACCTTACTGTAAAGGAAAACGTAGGTACTCTGATGATTATGATGATAAAGTGAAAACGCACTGTCTTTCTATTAAATGTGTTATAAAAATAAACAAAAACCTTACAATTACAAACTCTTTATATGATGGATTATGGATAGTGTAACTTCTTTAAATGATATGTAGTAGAAGAATAAAAGTATATCATTGTTGTTTTACCGTGAGATGTGAATAATCTAGAGATGTTTACAAGAATGACTTTTTTATTTCCATATTTAGACATTTGATGCATGTAAATGTGTGTGAAATGAACCGTCAGAAAAATGCAAACTTTTTATTTGAAGGCATATATTTTTGCCGTGTTTATTCATAATTTTCGTGATTTTGATGTTGATGTTTTTATACAAGACATCACTTTGCAAAAACTCCAATTTCTAGCATAATGTTGAGTAGCTGTCTTAACAGTAATAAATTTAATGAGTACAACAATATATATTATAATAATTAATTACACGATAATACTGGGTTACATTTTAAAAATTCATTTGTCGTAGGGTTTTTTTTTACCGGACTGCATGAGATTTACTAAATTATTGCTGCATATTTAAGCACATGACAATCTTTATTCTGTGCAATTTATCTATATTATTTTTAGCTACAGCACTACTTTAATTCAACGGGTAGGTCATTCAAATATATATGTAGTTGATAGTGAACTATTATGTTCTAAATTCTGTCCTCACGATGTACACCTTTATATTTACAATTCTGATTTTAATTTTTTTAGAACTTACTTTGGATAGGAACTTTTTAAACGCATTAATTTGTGTTTTTTATTGTCAAATGTATCATTCACTTTCGAGCCTAATTTCGTGCATTGCATAAGCCCATCCATTATTAATGCCTTTGTCTTACACCTATGAACACTTAGAGAGAGAGAGAACACCTGCCCCCCGTTCTTTAGCTACAATAACTTAATTTTAATGAACAGTTCATGTATTTACGGCTCGTAATAATATCTGTAATGTACATCAAACCTCGCCTAACTAATAATTCACCGCAGTCTACATCTAATTGAATTCATTCATGTATGTGTAAATAAACTCCTTACTCCTTTCTATATCATTAACATTATCTACGTTTTACGTACAATAACACCAGTCCATGCAGCTCTATCTTTTAGAAATAGTGTTGTGAATTCAGACTTTCAATTTAGCAATAATGTTCTCTTGCTTTGTATGTAAGTGCAGTACTTAAAAAGTAATAGGTACAAATAATATTTTATAAACATAATGTTTATTTATTGTGCATATTTCTAGCCTTTCTTTTATTGAAATTCACTTTTAGGTAGTAAATGCAGTGAAAACGACCTCTTAATGTATTACCCTATCATATCATCCTGAATGAGTATCTGACATGTTAGGTACTTGCTTTCCGGACACTCGAGCCAAACTAATCCCACATTCAATGCTTACTTATTGTCGTGTATCATAGTGTGTAGTTAGTTTCAAATAAAAGCAGAATAAACCGATATGTTGCAAGCATTCTCGCAGATTATGTATAACTTTACTTAAGTGCAAATATTTATATAAAAAATCTATAAAAAGCTTTTCTACAGTGTCTTGCTCAATATTGGTAAATTCATTGAGCAAAAGCAGAAAAATAGCAAAAAAACTAACTCTAGTAATAATAAAACAAGATGATGTGTGAACTAAAATGTTAAAGTACTTTATCTAATTAAAACCCGTCATTTCTTTGCATACTTTCAGGCTAGCAAAACAATCATCGCTACTATCGTGTTCTATAATACGTTTATAGTTCCATTTTATACTAAATTCTTATGTACATGAGAAAATACAAACTTTTGAACCATACCATACAAATAGATATAATGCAATAAAACAGTCAAAAATGTTAACTTTTCTATTTAAGAAACCAGGTCAATTTACGGATTAAAGCATCCTTTAAAACACTAACCACAATATTTATATCAGTTTCAACTTCTCCATTTTTATATGCGCAGGCATCTTGTAGAGTTTTATGAACCAAGAGCGACCATTTGTTTGGGTCAAATGAGATTTTTGTCCAAAAATAGCGCAGAACACGGCGATGAAATATTATGCTCTCTCCTTCGCTTGTCAAACATAATATCATTTCTCCTTAATTTCGCCATCTTTTCTTATGTGAACAGCCCGTTCTGTCACGCCAGTCACCAAGTTCGATCCCAGATCTTTCACAGGCTCTCGCATAAGCTGTAAATACTTCGCAGTGACATTTACGACCCACGGGACACTCGCACATGTCAAAAGTGCACGATCTGCAAATAAAATAAAAACGCAAAATAAATATGATGACATAGGACAAAAAGTTTTCATGTGTGAATTAATGATGGTTCCCAAATCGCCATCCCATCAACAATCGGCGTGGGTGGATAAAAAGGCCCGATGTCGATAATAATGGTGTGGAAAGAGAAATAGATGAGTACTCACTTGAAAAACCGTTCCATCGGAACAGCTTTGTGACACGCGGAAAATACGCCTTGCTCATAAGAAGGAGTTCGTAGAGCATCACACATCTTCTCTGCTTTTACTCGTGCTCGCCAATTTCTCCTGCATATCTGCTCTGGTCCTTTCACTATATGTATCAGAGGAAAAAAGCATGTAAGTAAATTTGTTCAAACTATTCAGAAGGAATAAAAGAATGTAATAACGATAAACTTGGCAAACTTTCTACAATTATACTCGTATCGTTAGTTGTTATTAGCAGGGGTTTTACCTTCTTCCGGCCTTGTGCATGCTTTCTTGCCACCAACTCTCCAGCTTTGTCCAAATGCACTTGGATGATTCACAGGTCCTCCCCTTCTTGTCACAAAGTCATCTGTCTTGTTCCCATTAAAGTTTCCGCAGAGCCCACATAATCGACCTTTCAAAAAATGAAAATAATGAAATCAGCTTAGGGGTCACATAGCATATTATAGCAGACACCAAAAACGTTTATTCTCTTATCACTCTCTTACCTTTCAAAGCGTGCGGAACGGTGACTTCAAGGAAACTGTCCCCATCCCATAATAATTTTACTCCCACGCCTGTCTCCACCGTGGCCGTGTACCCATCTTGGTGTATGCTCAAAGTTCCGTGGTTATACGGAAGAGCAACTCTTTTCCCATTTACTTTTATTCTCATCTTCTGACCCAGAGTCACTCGCCCTTCACGAACTTTCAGAGTCACAGTCCGAGTCCAAGAGAATGCCCGAGATTCCCGTGCGTCATTCCGCACTCGTACTGCAAACGTCTTTCCTTTACAGTCGGAAGTCAACACATACTTGCATGCACCCTGCAATGATACACAAAAGATTACATGAAAGTTTTCTGTATTTCATTAATAATATTACGAATGCATACATAAGAATGAGAGTCAAGAAATATATGAACTGTCGAAACAAACAAGATAACGCATATTTTTTATCTCAAGAACGGAAATTTCATGCATATTGGGGAAAAGCTTATTCTTTCACATAATGTATATAAAGCAAATAGAATAAACTTACTTGGAAGTTGAAAACACGACCGTCAAAAGTTCGGTAATGGGGATCTCCAAATACTGTGCAAACACCATCCTCTGAAAAATGAAAGACATTATATATTATTAGTAACTTGTCTAATATTGATGCAGGATGCATTACTTTGTATTAAAACTATATTGGAGCAAATAAAAATCGCAGACATCACGCAATTTTGTTTAAGTTATAAAAGTGCTAAAAGTCTATCAAAGTCTACCAGATCTACTAGGGAAAAACTAAAGATGACGAGAGGTCAGAAACCGCTTGCTTGCTTGACATGGTACAGCCAAACATTCAACAGAATCATCATTGGTTCGTTTTTTTCGATAACTCATCACATGATTAAGTATTTTTATGATGAAATGGCAAGTTGAGTAGTACTAGGAACGCTGGATCTTTATATGTATATATCTCGGTATGCCCCAACTAAAACCGATCAGATATATGTATCTATCTACAATAATTACAATAGTAGCTGTGGCTTGTGTTTAATATTTAATAAAAAATCATATCGCACCATGACCTCTTCTGACTAACAAATTATTGTATTGACAAACGGAAAGCATTTATTTAAAAAATAAAGCATCAAACGCAATAAATCTTTGATTTTATTACTATTTTATATTCTTTTCTGGTATTCTTACCTCCCACACACTCTGGACAGCATTTGCCTGGTAGATACTTAAGCTTGTAGCCCCAAGGACAAGGCAAATTCTTTGGACACATTTGTTCGGTACATCTAACCTTTCCCCAGTCACAGATGCAGCTTCTACAACTGTTCACATCCCATCGGTCGCCGTTCTACATGATAAAAAGAAAAGATTTCATAAGTATAGGAATTACAATATAAAGTTATTTTACAATATGAAGACACAATATTTTTATAAGAAGCAAATACCTACTTAATGTCTGCACTATTTTTTTATTTATCCTACTTGGAGAAACCATGAAAAGATTTTGTGGCTTTTATGTAAATATTTGTCTTGTAGATCATTAATTATTGAAGTCAGTTTTTTCTGGACTTGAGTGGATTATGCCTTTTGCTGATAAAACATTTAGCAAAGAAAACTACGCGCTTTACGATATTTTAAAGCAAAGAACGAAACCAAATAGATTTTCCTTGAGTTGTAGTCATAATATGAGGATTGAGTTTTTACGATACACCGACATTCATCATGTCATCATCTTGTATATAATTCATCGTTACGTGCTTACTTGGTTGTTGGTAAATGATGTCGTGCAAAATGAAGTTTAATGCATAATATTTATAATTTGAACAAAACATTCGTGTTCCATGAGTCTTCTTGATTTTACTAATTTCACAAATTTTCACATGACAGATTACACATGTGCACTTTAGCACACGCAAAAATAGGGTGATGATAGGGAAAAGGCAAGACAGAACAAACAAAGCGTACTTGTTTGTCCTTTTGCCATCCCCATCATCATTATCTTTTACTACGGACTTTTTTTTTGTTTCAATTTTGCAAGTAGATACTTTATTTTATTACTTTGTACTCAACAACACGAAGAGTAAAACTTGGGTGATCTGTTGTTATTATGTTTGTGTCCTGTTAAGTAGGAAATCTGTAGGTACATACATACATGAAGCACAGATCATCATGATGCCAGATGTACAGGAGCATGTAAAAATATTTTTGATGTATCTTTCTGAAATAAAACCTCTTATTGTTATTACTTCAGCCTTTAAAATAAAGATGAATTTTGCAACAAAAAATCTTCTTTTATATATTTTTACAGCTTTTAATACAGAGAACAAGAAATTCACTTGACGTTTCTACTACATTCAACAAAGAGAATACATTTATTTCTACAATTCGTACCGTGTAATGTGTAATATTGTTTTTATACGATCCGAATCCTATCTCTGCATTTAAAAAAAGTTCTATTTAGTCTTTAGTCTCTTACGTAATCCATCTTTCTCTCTAATGCTACATATGCCTATTCTTGCTTTCTATGTGATATATTTAATGCGGAAAGCTTTAGAATAAGACCAGTTGATTTATGACGATCTCTTGAACTTCACTTTTCCGAAGAAAAAACATTATCATAACATTGCAAAAAATGGTGAAAAACTTTTAAAAAGAAAAGTTCTTCATTTTCGTGTGCTGCTGTTGTAGTGCAGTATAAACATAATATTCTTGGATCCGTATTTTTCCAAGTGGTGTGTAGTATTTTAGTGCAGATGTATAATATATTGTTGTGTAGTGAGAATATCAGTAGAGCAGACGCAAGAAGTGAGGAAACAGTATCATCTCGGAATCGTGCAGCATCTATAACGCTGCTGCTGCTCTGACTTCTACAGACTCATTTTCTCGTTGCAGAAACGAGAAGTGTGGAGAGAAGATAATGTAGTTGTTATTGTACTTGAGAGTACGAGACGATGAAGATTAGTTTGATGAAATGTTTGACGGAGCGATGAAAGAAATGTTGCCCTATATATAAAATATTCTAATCTCTTGTGTTGGATTTCGCAAAGAACCAATAAGTATAGTTTCAAACACATGCAGATTTTCTGAAGAACTGTTTATGAGTTTTTTCTCTGAAAACGATCAAGTATTATTATTAAGTGTATTATTACCTTGTACATGGTGTCTTTCCACCAGCACTGTGCCCTCGGCGAGACCGGCTCTGGCTCAACACATTTAGGACAACACGCTCCGGGTAAGTACGTCTGGTGTGCGGGCTCACACTCCAGAGGTGGACAAGAAAGTCGGTCACAGACGGCCGTGTTGTCGACACAAGTGCAATTAGTGCACGTGTCTAAGCGGAAAGTTGTGGCGGTGGGATACGCTTTGTCGCCCAGAAGGCACACCGTTTTCGGTAAGTATCTCGTCCTACTTCCGTTGCATCGTGGGCAACATTCCCCCTTCTCAAGGTAGGTATTCATAGCCGGACAAGCGAGAACTGGACATGCATGTTTGGTACAGGTGAGAGAACCTCGGTTACATTTGCATCTAACACATGGATCATCAGGAAGAATGGCTTCCTCTCCGTGACGGTATTCTCTTCCATTGACGCTACAACTGTCACAGGTAGGACAGCACTGGCCAGGCTTCGGTGGCACCGGATGTGTGCATGGGGTATAACAATGAATCTGAGATCTGGTCAGTACTCCAGCTGTACATGTAGTTTTTGTACAGTCTTGAATCGTTTCAGTTCCACTTGGATACGTCACATTCCCTACTTTGCATCCTGTATGGAAGAGAAATAAAAATTAATTAGTAACTTAACTTGATTTAAAGTAATTAATTACTGCCCAATAACACATTTAATATGATTAATTGCTCTTTTACAAAAATATCTGAAGTAATAGACTCTTCTTGCGTAAGTACACAAATTTATGTTTCTTCTTCTCCTACACTAGCCATCATATTAACTAACTCATTATGGTAAGAGCAACAT
Organism: Willowsia buskii; assembly: GCA_034700685.1. Lineage (NCBI taxonomy): Eukaryota > Metazoa > Arthropoda > Collembola > Entomobryomorpha > Entomobryidae > Willowsia > Willowsia buskii. The sequence continues at coordinate 131 of JAQIXW010005259.1, read as the reverse complement.
GATGATAAGTCTCAAGGAAAGCTGTTCTGATATACACATTATTTTATGGATGTAAATATGTATAAGGGCATTTTAAGCTTAAACTTCCTTGGGCACTCTGAGCTCAATTCATTGTGGTTTTTCTCGAAAAT
>JAQIXW010005258.1:0-10616 GCA_034700685.1 Willowsia buskii | reverse complement strand
TTTTGAACGCAATAAAATTATTATTTTCGTTAATTCGACATCAAAATGGAATACAGTTCTAGTTCTGAAGTCTTTATTTATTATGTGAAATAACTAACTCTGGAGATTTTATTACACTAACTCTAACTCTACAAAATGAATGTACAATTCGATACATGTATATTATGTTTTACTTTACAATATTTTCAGTACTTGAAGTATACAGTGATGAATTTACGAACGATATGATAATGGATATTTAAGTACGGATCATATATACCTGCATAACGTATATAATGGAAACTCAGATTTCGCTTTGCATATCCATATAATATTTATACAACATTTTTTAACTTGATTTAATTACATGTACATATATATATTATGTAAAAGTAATGATGTTTGAAATCGACATAATGGCTTATGCTTGACACTACAAAGCAGTTCATCTGCCAACTATGTACATAATAAGAAGAGTCGAATAACTTTATATTCTCGTTTCAAAAACCCCATAATAATTTACAAATTTCTAAGTTATCTTTCTAAGTTACAAATCCTTGAAAATGCCTAAAGCAATCAAAGTAATTACACAGTAATCAATTTTAATTTTACAGAAAACAAATATATGCAGCACTTTTTCCTAAATTACAGAAGATCGTTTGACAGTTAAGTAAACGAGACAGTAAATTATTCAAAAAGATTTTGTTCCATGATGTGTATGTATATTATACGATGATGGTAGCAAAATCAAAATTATGTGTTTTTCTAGATGAGACATGTTTTTAATCTGCCTTTGTCCTAAATTTTACCCTTACAAGAGGTTCTTCAGCAAGATCCGAGCTGATCTAGGTCTACAATATTTGCAAATTCTAAATAAAATACTAGATTCAAGACTCAAGAGTATCCTTGTAATGTATTTACCAATACCATTTTAGGCATGAAACCACAAATTCACCTTCTATTTTTTTTAACTTTTATCCATTACGCAGATTAAAATTACATAGACAAATACATTTTTTCAATATACAGTTTCTTTTAAATATTGCCAGTTTCCAGTTTCATTAAATTTGTCTAATACATTGGAAGAAGATCATATCAGCCTAATTGTAAATTGTAAGTCCATAGTCTTCCTGCCTTTGATTTTCCGTCTTGCCAATTAGATTATCCATTCACATCTTTCATGCTCCAAACTCCCAAACGGTAATAATAGTCGTCACTTCCTGAAGAACAAGCCTCTAAGCTTTGTTTAAGTGGACCAGTTGTAATTTCTATTCCAAAAAACGACGGTGCCATTTCATGTCATAATATACATAGGTATATCAATTTATCATACTTTTTCATAAGCCTACGAAGTCAAGTAAGTAACAGTTAGTAATTAAAGTATAAAATGTAATGGAAATTCCCATTAGAGTATGGGACCAGTTTTGTACATTTAGTTACATCAACAATATGTTTATCATATGTCTGGTGGTATAAGTTTGTGAAGAGATTCTAAATTCTAACTAATTGTTACAGAAAGTTACACGGTTATAGACTAATAGACTATTTTTCATATAAACCCATGAGTTCACATCATGTATGGGTATGGCTGGGTTTAAGTTCACATTTTGTATTAGAAGTTTTTACATGGAAATATATGTACCTGATTGAACAAAACACATTGCTTTCCTTCCTATATGCCTTTCATTCTACTGCATTTACCAGTTTAGCTTAAAACTATTCAGTAATTATTGTGTTTCTTACATTTGTAACAATTTAGAAGATTTTAGACATACTGTGTCATGGACAATTAAACATGAAAATATAGGTCCATACCTTAAATCACAAAAAATAGATTTCAAAAATAATTATAGATTTTGCAGATTACAAATTCATTCAAAGACAAATTTTCCACAAGAAAAATACAGTTACAAAAGTCAATCCGACTTCAGAGGATTCATGTTCAATATTACATAGATAAAAAAGATAAAACGTTACATTGCAGTTTTTATTGTTATTGTAGTGGACAGAGTAAATACATAACGATTAGTCAAAAAACGAATTATAAACTAGTGATATCAGTCTTAAATTACGATTATTCTTTCACGCAGAAAACTTTCAAACCACTTCATTTTCATTTTCTCATTTTTTCAATATTATTGTAAACATTTTAAAATATACAGTGTTTTTTCTAATTTTATTCAAATTGCTCAATCAAATTAAGTTGTTTCTGCATATACAGCAGCTTTCACCTAACTTTAAAACATTGCAATACTTCAAACAAAACGCTAACCCTTTCATCACTTATGTTTTCAAAATTTCGATTCGGCAGGTTGGACCATGAAAACGTTAAATGATTACAATAACAAATATGTACATACATAGCATTAAATTCCTTAATGATACTTCACTTAGAGAATGGCTGGTACACACATTTTACCTGAATTAAAATACACATGAAAATCCATACATTTATGAATTGGTTGGTATACTATTTTAAGTTGCCTTTGTCTTTTTATGTAGAGTTTGTTTGTTAAATCAACAATCAACCTTATCATACAAAAAATATTCAATGAAACGTTTTCCATTCTTGGACAGTTTCAAGAACGCATAAACACGAAAATGGGTTCATGAAAGAAATCTTTAAAACACAGTCCACTCCAGTCGAAATACCAATTACAAATTCTATACATGTAGGAACACGTCTACATAATCCACTAACTGACCATCTTAGAAATGTTCTTTTGATTGATTTACATATATGTAATAGGCTTCATAAATTTTGATTCGATAATACCAAGTTACAATGAACACATTTTATGAATACCTGAAGCAGCATATTTTAACATTAACATTAATTATAACTTTTTTTGACAACAATTATCGGTGGTTGATTTTTTTTGTATTGGGGTCGTACGTAACAGATATGTAATAACAAATTATAGACACTCCAAAAATTATGGTCATTTGCCTTAACGTATTTATGTACACTTGAATTCATAACTGCACCGATGCAAGCAAGCGGAAGCATTTCCACAACATTTCTCAAACTTTCTTTATGAGTTTTTCTAACAAGTGAAAACGCAGGAGTCTTCACCTTGATATATGAAATCTGCTGTGTAGTATTATTATGCATGTCGAGACGCAAAAGACTATACTCTAGGTAATTTGTACGGATCATTGTGTATTTCTACGCAATCGAATACTACGATTAATTCTGGTGTAAATTCCCTGATTCATTTTCCATATTGCAATTTTGACTAGTTGACTACATGTAAAGCTATATTTTTGCATAGGCAATACCTGAACGAATTTAAAATGAACAACTATATAATATACCATCATCCTAACTTTTGTTAAAGTGTTTGAAACAGATTCGGAGCAGAGATCATCATCATCATTCGTCGCCTTCTTGGCCTCTCCAAATCCACATTGCCATTGTCCAAGTCTGACGTGTTCGTACAGCCGTTTAGGTTACTGTTGATGTTATTTACGCTTGCACTTGTGTTGTTGTAAGAAATTTTTTCAAACTTTGCAACCAAGAGGCTCACTTTTTGTCAATGAATTCTAGGTGCGGATCTATCATTCATAGATCTCGTAGTTTTCAACTTTGTTCCTCGTCGAATCTGATCCATCAACGAGTCTCTGCACACTGCCGGGTCGGATACCGTTTTGGAAGAAATCCACTGACGCACGCGAAAAGCTCGAGATATTTCACCAACATTGTTCCCTTTGGAGGTGGGTATTTTTGTGGAGTAGGTGGAAGCTCTCCCATTGGAATTTTGCATGTTGTGTGCGTGTTGCATTTGCTGATGCTGAGTAGCAGCTTTCTTCTCATGAGGACTTTGTCTCATTTGACTTAGCTTGGCATTCAGCGTCTGAACAAACATTTCTTTCGTAGTTACCACTGGAGGAGGCGTCTTACTACCAAGAACACGGTTCTGTACAAATGTCGCTGTCGTTTTCAGTATTTCTTCTGAGAAGCGACGAGGATGCCTTGAACTAGCGGAGTTGACTGCACTTCCGTTCCCCATTGTTCCAGGATTAACTTGCTGGTAAATTGGCTGCGGTTGAGGTTGATAAACCTGGGAATAGATAGGTTGTTGTGGTTGTTGTTGGTGTGCCGTTGGTGCTTGATGATGGTAAATTTGCTGCTGCTGCTGTTGCATTGGCTGTTGCTGAGGGGGAGTATTAGGTTGATATCCATGGCCATGCCCATGAGGAGGGCCATAAGGACTTTGCTGTTGAGCTTGTGCTAGCTTCTGATTAAGCACCTGCATTAAACTTGCACGTTGTTTGCTAGACTCTAAAGAGCTTGAAGACCCTCGCCTTCCATTCGTCTGGCTTCTGGATTCTTTAGGTTGCTCTTCTCCAGGTTGTTTCAAAGAATTTGCTCGTCGTACCATATTTGGACTGAGTGGCTGATGATTCTTCTCAGTGAGCGTTCTCACTGTTTCTGCTACGCTCAATCTCTTACTTAGGTCATCCGCAGCACTGTTTGCTTGCAAATTTGTTTGCTGTTCATTTATAATTAAGTAAGCAGGAGGGGGAGGAAGACTTTCCATGGATGCGTGCGGAGTGGTTTCACCACTGTCAAAAGATCCCTGAGAGCTTACAGTAGAGCTTGTTGTGGGTGTACCGTAGTTATATTGCGGATTTTTAATGAAGATCGGTTGTAGTGGCTGACTAGAATTGTTATTCCGTTGAATAGTTTGATAGTCTGTGTTGTTGTGTGAAAGTGGAGAAGCACTTGATTGCACCATGCTATTATTTGTGGGGACAGGAGAGCTTCGAGCTGATGATGAAATGGATGAGTTTCGTCTTGGTGGTGCCGGCTTTTCTTGAGGACCGCAGGAATTACGTCTCGATAGAGTTCCATTGCTTCCAGCAGCTAACTGCATATGGCTTCCTATTATCACATTAAACATTTCATATTTAAAATTATGAGATTTCAAAGAAATTTTTGCAAATGCGCGGGTCAACAACAGGAGGTGTAGGTATCACAAACAAGGTTATGGTTTTTTTCCTCAACCTATTATAGGGCTCCTTTATATACCAATTATAATATTCTTCTATTATTGAAAGAAGGTGTCAAGTGTTTCATATTTCTCTGGATCTAAAAAAAAAAAAAGTCGGAAAGTGCTGAAAATACTGTAAACAAAAACTTCATAATGTTAAAAATGAATAAAAAATAAAAATAAACAAAAACATGCAATTTCCATGCGTGAGGGCACCAAAAAGCAAAAAGGATTTATTTTTATTCGTAAAAAATAAAATTTAAGGAACACAAACGCATACGAATACTTTAAAAAGTAATATTTACTATTATTGTGTGCAGCACAAAATAAATGAATTCTTAGTGCTAAACATTATTGAATTATACAAAAAATTAGACTCGACATAGGAGAGTTACAATTACGATATACCTGTGCAGAATGTTGTTACATTTAGCGAACGTATAATACTTGAACAAAAGAAAATTAATTAGAAATGCCGACCTTCCTTTTAGATAATTAACTAGATCCTTGTTACATTATGACTACAAAAAATAATGTACAAAATTACAACGAACTTTAGTATAATATGCACCGTTAGTTTGTAGGAACTGCTAATTCAATTAACGTATATGTATTAGGTGTAAAACTACTATTAATTAGATTGGTGTTAATATAGCCTGCCACACATATCAGGATAAATCGTGAGTGAAGGTACTGAGTTTCATTCGTATCATCTTATTCAAATGAAATGCTCTTCAATTTCTTGGTATATAGTAACAAAACATGTCTGATGCCAAATTACCTGTTGAAGTAGCACACAAAGGTAGCAAAATATATTTCTTATGATATCTTTGACATGTTAGGTGACTAAAAATTAATTGTGATAGAAAAATGGTAAGACATTAGAAACTGCGTGTACTAAACAAGATCTCGTTTTCTAGCTAGTGACAACCGATACTTCATGAAATTACTTTGAGGGGCAGCATAGGAGTGCGGACGCGGAAGGCTGTTATTTCTATGCATCCCCAAATTAGGAGCGGAAGGCGCAGCTTCTGGATCTGGCTTATCTGTATTCTGACCATCGAATATAGGCACTCGTGGATTTGCTACACGTCTATGAATAGTAGCCACGCTAAGAGGTAATGATGATGGGGCTGGGGCATCGGCAAAACTATTAGGAAAATTGCTATTCCCCGCAACGTTTCCTGAAAACGTGCCTGCCTGAAAATCTCCACAGTATGACGATCTACTGCTACTTACATACATGCTGTGGTGACGTCCTTGTAACATGTAGTTAGTTCGAGCTGACTGGGCACTACTGTGAGACTCATCTAGAAAATTTCCATTTTGCCAGTCCAACTTCCTTTGCCAATCCCCACCATCATTCGGATAATATGACAATCCTTTACTTACAACACTTCCGTCCATACTCCTATATGCCGAAGCGTCACCATAAACACTACTCATTTCAGAAATACTATCCAGGTCAACGTCATCTCGCTTGTCGTTAAAAGAGCAATCCCTCATCGAACCAATCATACTTTCTAATTCTTTACAAAACGCCCCTGATGTCATTGGAATTTGAGAATCTGAATTATAAGCCTTAGCGATACCATGCTTGTCAACATTCATAGCAAGGTCACCTTCTGAATTCTGATCACTTGATATGATAGATTGTGAATCGAAACCTCGAGTACTTTGGTAGATAGCGCTCCCAGCATTTTCCACGCGGGGTGGTGAGTTATCCGTCACGTCGTTCTACAAAGATATGAAAATTAGTTTTTATTAATTGTCTGCTGGAGCTGCAAACTGTTATTTAATGTCCAATACGAACACCGAGCAAAGTTAAACCTCACCTTTTCTTGCGAAGTCATCAATTCCGGTGGTGGCGGAGGAAGTTCCTCAGACTGACGCTGTAATTTTGCTGATGCCATTTGATTTAACTCGTGCATGTTTACGTACACGGGTTGTGGAACAACTAATAGAAAAAATAAAAAATCCAAATGTGAAAATTCTAACTAGTATATATTCGGTTTTAACATGACTAAAAATACTTACTCATATCATCCGAAGATTGATTGAAATCAGGAACATTAGGCATTGCTTTAGCACTTTCACCATCCTTAGACTCTTTGGCTTCTTTTAATGCATTCACTTTACGAGGAGGTTTAGGAATAGTACCAGAATTCCCACTAGAGGAAGCAGATCCACCTGGGCGTTCTAAAGATGATCCGCGTTTGGGAACAGGTGGCTTAGCGTCCGCTTTCCCTCTCAATATTCCGTATATTTCAGATGCTGCTTGGTAAATTTTATTACCTAATGCACGAGAAAGATTTTTCAATTACTATATGTGACATATTATAACTTGTCAGTAAAGATTGTAAGGTATTAATCAGCTAACCGTGGCCAGTACTTGGGGCCTGAGATTCAACAGTAGGAGTAACCGGACTTTCTGAATGCGAATTTGGTTCAGCAGGTGGTTGAAAAGTGTACACAGTGAGAGGGGGTCGCTGATGTCCTTTCTCGTAAGCTGGAAATGCAAAAAAATTATTATTATTAAATTATTTTATATGTAACATGCCCCTGGAGCTCTTAAGAGACTAAACAATTTATAGTAAAAAACAAATTACCAGAAGAAATTGTATGTGGCCGATCGCTCATGATTGCACAAGCAGCTCTCTCGAACTGTATGGTTTCCTGAAGGTTTGGCCACGTAGAATTAGTCGTCGGAATCTGACCAGGTGGATAAGGCGACGAAGGTGTACTTGAATTACTGCTAGCGGTTGAACTGGTATTGCTCCCTTCGGATTGGTTACCGCCAACCTATTTAAGGTCAAACACAAACCGTTTTAAGATATGTCCAAAAATCTGCATGATATGATAATTTTATGATAAATTACAGGTAATCCTCCGCTTCTATTTAACCTTTTTGTATGATTGTTGTTAAGTTGTCGTAAGCTCATGTATGTAATACGCTAAACTTTATTAATACAATACTCGAATGCACCTGACTGAACACTGAACAGTATGAAAGTGGAAAGAAAGTACGATGCATGATGCATCATATTCAACGACGGAACGACATCCCACTCCCCTTTTTGTTAGCTTTTACAATCTTAGCAACATGACACGCAACAAAAGCCAGTCTTGGTAGCGCTATAAATACAGGTTCGATACCCATTTGGCAGTCGGTTTTTATGTTTTTTATTGCACCCACCTACTGCAAAATTTGTCACGCAATATCAAAATATTATGCTTACGCACTAGTAGGTGCCAGCTATTCCAGCAACTTACATATGTGTTCGGACTTGCATAATATATGAACGTAAGTAATACACAAATACGCGTAAACCCCATGAAAAGGGTTTAATTTCACCTTTATCTATGCCTAATTGAATTGCTTATAAATTATTTGTTGTAATAAAAAATAAAGCAGAAAATAAAACAAAAACAAAGGAAAATACCTTGCTGACAGATTCATTTAATGGTGTGGACATGCGTGAATATAATGTATCCTGTGAAACAAAGCCTGAATCTTGAGAAGAGACACTAGAGAAACGCGTGCTTCCCGATGGAACAGATAAAGGCTGAAATTAAACAAAATAAGAGTTGAAAAACAACTTTTTTGAAATGAAGAAAATAAATTTGATCCGGTCCATTCGATTTTTTTGGAAGCAAGAGTTCCTGATAGAATAGCAAACAATAGAATATTGAGACTGAGGCAAAATTATACAAAAGCTTTTGTAAGGCTTGTATGAACGACACAAACTTCTCTCATAGTATGCAATTTCACCGGGCTGTACATTGTGTATGTTATGCTTCACTATATAATATAACCACTCATTGACTTTCATTGACAGTAAATTAAAAAAATATGGATCTAGTTTGATTTTCAAAACATACCTGATGATGTAACGTGCGATTATGAAGATTGTGAGATGGCGAATGCGCGGAGCTGCCAGAGGAACTATTTGCGGAAGAAATGCTACACATGCTAGATTTTCTAGATCCCAATGAACTAGGACTACTTGGAGGAGTTTGGAAGCTCCAAGTTCCCGGTTCGCCTTTGGTGTCAATAATAACCTATAATTCAATATTTCAAAGATATATTTTATAACTGATGATTTAGAACATCATTTGAGTAATAAGATCGAGCTTGTACCAAAGTGACATTGACATCATACCTGCTCACTTGCTGGGGGTAATGTAAAAGGATCGGCTGAATTCTTCTCCAGTTGAGCCATTGCTTCTTGGACATGCTGCAACTCAAAAAGCATAGCGACTTCCTCTTCCTATAAAATTCAGCCCCCATTATGTAAATTACGAAGATTCCTTTACAGCTTTCTTTTATCGGGACGAAAGTTTAAGATAAAGAATGCACAAATGGTCGAACACTTTACTTACGATGACAGGCTTAAGGTAAGACACAAACAGGCAAAATCTACTTCTTTCCTCGGTTAATGCTGCACGAAGGGCCTGCTTCCCGATATCTTCCAAAAGCTGTCGTTTTTCTGATTGGTCTCTTATGGCAGACTCCAAGCTTCTGTTGATGCCTCCTGACCCTAAGCCATGATGACCACTGTCGCCTCCATTGTGAGACATAGCACTTTGAATCATGCCACCGCCCCCACCATGAGATCTAGGTAACGTCCCGTGGAACGAAGATGAGAGTCCTCCATTGTGTAAACTACCTTTACGCAGCTTTTTCTGCAGGTGGATGGTCTCAATAGTCCTCTTTTTTAATTCTGTTCGAGCCCGTTTGTACTCTATTTTGTTTCAAAATATTTTTTATGACATTGCACTAATGTGGAACTGTGGAACACTCAAGTGTCAGGTTTGTGGTATTGCATACAATATTTGGAAAATAAATACCTTTGCCATATTCCTTATGTAAATTTCCAGTCGTTTTGTTCCATTCGTCCACACGTTTTTGTAAAGGAATTATCAAGCAGTCCATTATCGAGCTTTAAAAGTGTCAAAGTAAAAGTACTGTTAATAAATTTTCACGCATTTTCAATCCAATTTTGCGGCGCATATGAAGAGAACTTTTAGAAGCCAAATATTTCTTAATTCAACCATTTCATTATATACCTGGTAAAAGACTTTAGCTTGGCCTCCATAGCCTTGTGACGCAAACATATTCTGGTTAAAGCTGTACCGATCTCCTTTGTTGCACCTTTCCAATTGGAATATACAGATCATCGAATTAAAGACACTTTCTCATTCATGAATATGTATGCAACGCAAATTATCAAACAGCAACGTAAAAGAGTGATATCATAGACTCCTTAGGATTTAATTTAAATGATTGCTACAATTTCTTACTGTTATGTACTGAATTTTACAGCTTTCTCTTGTTATTTCAAATATTCTATCTCACTAACAAATCAGATATTGCACTAATATGCGTCAAATTATTGGTGGGAATTATTGCCATTTCAGGTTTGACAGTTATTCAATACTTCTAACAATTTATACTGTCAGTATTAATGGAAGGTGATATGAAATGATTAACTTAACTAATAAATAATATCCTTTTTCTTTATGATAAGACGGGGAAGCAAAGTTTACAAGTTTGTATCAGGACAGCAACAAAAACAAAATTCAATTCCGCTAGGATCGATAAAAGTTATAAAACTGATGAGTGACATAATCTTCCGA
>JAQIXW010005257.1:0-10616 GCA_034700685.1 Willowsia buskii | reverse complement strand
AAAGGAATGGAGTTGAAAGTTGAGTTTTATTGGTAGAAAAAAAGGGAAACGAACTCACTAAAAGAATTACTTTATATTCTTCACAAACATTTCATTTTCTTTCCCATTCCGTTCCTTTCAATATTACATGAAGGGACGCAAATGCGTAAAATGATCCATTGTAAAGAGTCGTTTTACCGATTTCCCTTTCTTTTTATTGGGGCTATCCCCTCTCTCTCACTCGACATCGCATATTATACGCCTCGTGTTCTGGATCAGTGGGCTAACTGAATGAATGAATCAATTGAATGGGAGAGACTGTTTGATTTGAAAACGACATGGAGAGGGAAAATGCTAAGCCTTTTGGGATTATTTCAATCGGTCAGTAGCAGATAGCCGAGAGCTTTAATGCTCGCATCTTTTTGAAGAGTGAAACTTGGCACTTCTGGCGCAGCCTGTTATTAAATTATATTATATGCTCATACTTAGTAAATCACGGGTAATTTGGATATCTTATCATGTGTATCTGTGTACATTGCCCAACTTATCTTATTATATGCCGGGATATTAGAAGAGAAAGTGACTACTGGACTGGTATCGCCACCAACTACTACACGAACTGCTTTTATCTATTTTCCGATGATTCCCTATTATTACGATTATTATTGCCGTACAAGAAAAAAAGTTGCATGCTTTGCCTCCGAAAAAAAGGAAATGGCCAGTGGAGGATGCACGTCAAGCTCTAGCTTGTGTCTCTGGTTTTTCCTACAAGTAAACCATGCTTTGCGCCAAGTTAAAGTAACGTAATGGAGCGAGTAACCAAGTTTCTCCGTTTTATGAACCAGCAGAGATAGATACACTTTCACTTTGTATATGTGCTTCAGGTCAAAAGTATTATTATACTTTTGCCGGCTCATTCCCCATCCTCTTCCGCTTCTTTTCTGCTTTTCTCGCTACTTTTCCTTCTCCTTGTCAAATATATTTTTTCTTTAAAAAATGGCTGGAATGAAAAAGAGGAGTAGAAAAGCACTGAGTCAGTTCCTAATTTCACTTTCCTTTCTTTTTTCACTAACTGACTTTTTTTGTGAAATCTAGTAATATTTTCACCAGCGAAAGTCCAACAAACTGCGTACATGCTTGTTTTTCTGCTTTCAGAATGGATTTAGAGTAGTGGTTCGTTTCCTTTCGTTTCGTCAATTCTACAGATGTGGTAGTAACTGTAACAAGAAGAAGGACAGTATCTTTTCATCCATTTTGTAACTTTCTCCAGTCTTTTAAGTTTCAAATTGGGCTTCAATTTTTTGCTGAACGGTATCTAAAAGACTGGGGAAAGAGTTTGGTCTTTATTTGCCCCGTGGATGATTTCGTATTACAGATTTTCGTTGTCTTCCGGAACCAATCTAGTCGTGCAGTTAGTTAGAGACGCTGCAACAAATTTTGGTGCACGGTATTCAAATCCTGATCTCCTTCTCAACGAAATCAACCGGATAGGCCACAGTAAACTAATTAGTTTTGCCACATATACAAAAGTAATTTGAAGCTCCACAGTCTAGTGACCAATAAACATTACTTATGAAGAAATTACAGGCGTTGCGGGTCACTTGCAACTTTGAAGTCGTTTTGTGGCACTCTAATTGAGATGGTATTCAAGTAAAACGTCGTTGGAGCAACGAGTGAGACTATTGGGACTGTCGTCCTCCTTTAAATTTTTATTCTACTTTATGGCTGGATGAATTCCAAAGCGCTGGAAGAAACCTTCCTATATGGAAATACCTAGATTCTTTATCACACATTCGCATGCATGCAAGCAAGTAGGACTTTGTGCTGAGCTAAAAGTATTACGAAAATTTCTTACGTGTTCTGCACAATAAGGCTTTGGGGAAATTATAAATGCACTTATACCATTGCAATGAACACGGCTGGTCTCATACCGACTTTCATCTCATCAAGATTCTCAACGGATCGAATGGTTAGAACAGGTGGGGAGCGCAGAGCGTTATTTCCATATCTTCTTGATTCTGATGATATAGTAGGGCTACTATTCGAGAACTGCGGTATCCATTTTAGCTCTGGTCTTCGACAGAAAAACTTTTACTTTTCACCTTTATTAAGAAAAAACTAGCCATTTTTTGTGTGATCACAGCTGTACGGACAAAAGAAAGTAGATGAAGAAGTACTGCTAATATTACAAATGCTTAGGTCATGCCTTTACTAGAGTGAAGCATGGATTCTGAAAAAATCATGCACTTTTTTCTTAGTTTGTATCAGCTTTAATGCAAGCATGTATGCTTGAAAAAATCTAGGACTATAAACAAGCAGCTGGTACAAAAAAGTGTACCTGTCGCAACTTGAAGCATTGCAACTTGTCATAATGTTAACATTTGACATTCCTGCTTTACAGACAACTCAGCAAAAGTTTTCCATGAAGCCGTCACTTGTCGTAAAGCTGTCATATCAGAAAAACTTGTTCCCTTGCTCTGCCCCCTCGGGGAAGTCAAGGCATGATGCTCAACTACTGGATAACTATATATTCTATATAGTTTCATGTAGGCAGGGAGAGACGAATAAGAGACAATTTTGTGTTTTTTTTAGAACTGGATAGGTCTTGTCATGTGCTTTGAAAAATTAATCCTCTCTCTTTTTGCTGAAGATCAACTGACAATCAGCCTATGTTATCCTACTAGTCATAGTCCTCATCATCATCATCTGCCAAGCGAGCCTGACGGTGAGCTAACCCGCTATTGATTTGGGATAGACGGACAGACAAACTGAGAGGGCAATGAAATAATATGGTTCATAAAGCCCAGTCTGCCGCATCACAATGTTTGCCCTGCTGCCGGCAATTCATGTGCAGTAGACCTGCATTCATGGTTTTTGGGAATGATATGAAAATGGGACTTGAGTTTTTAAAGTGATCTTTTCCGTTTCTTGTTTGTTCTTTGTCTTTTGCCCGTCAGCCGTCTTTAGAAGTCGTTGTTCATATAGGAAGATGGATTCATATTCCTTGGGAGCTTCGTTTAGCCACGAAAGTGGAGCAAGAGATATACTATCCCCTCAGCATATGCTGTCTCTAAAAAGCGGCATTTACATAATTTCTACTCAGCTATGAAAGAAAAATAGAGATAAGACGTATGAAGATATTAGTGGGTTTTTTTTTGCGAACGACCGTCCTTTTATTTCTGAACAACTACTATAATCGTGCATAGGTATATATAGTGACACAATTTTTAAAATACATAAATAGCTGAACTCACTCTCAACACAGGGCGAGAAAGGACATAAGACGATAATATAAACTGTCGTAAAATGTCCACTGTGGGAAAGTTATTATCACGTTTATCTACTGGGGAAAATAAAAAGCGATGTCATATATTACGGATAAAGTTCATCCATAAAATCAGTTGTTCACTATGTACGTTGATTCATAAAAGTGTCACCTTTTTTGTACATATCGAAGATAGTTCATTTTTTAAATCATGTACTACTATTGCTCCTTCATTTGTAAGTTCAATTTCACTCTTACTACTTTATTTGCTGAAAAAAATGCTGAATTTTGTTTCCTAACTATTTGCTGCGTGATGGCAATGAAATGAGAGAGTAAAAGTAAAAAATTAAATTTAAACGTTCTATCAATCCTTTCCCTAATAAACGAACGAAAGTGATCTGGTTGTTCCGCTGGATTCTCTTTAGCACTTCTCATCCTACTCTTTGCACGCTCTTTAACGAAATCAGTATTCATCTATAAAATGCTACTTTTCTCAATTTGTGAGCCGCCTCGTACTATATATACTACATAGCATATTGTAGCAATAATGATGAGCCGTAACAAAGTAGTGGTGTCTGGGAGCAGATTAAGCAACTTATGTAATCGGATTATAATACCAGTGGGAGAACATACGGCAAGATTTGTTTTCTCAGCTATCAGCAGTCCTGTCGCTACAGTTGTAATAGTGGAGTAAAACTACTTAATATGCCTATTGAGATAACAAGGTAGAATACATACATATAATGCACACACTATACCCACCCATTCTATCCACTGGAGAGAATTTGCAGCATTACCTTCTCTCCTCTCTACCAACTCACCACATCCAAACTTGGGATAGTGAGTCAATAAACAAAAGCGTTTATTTGTAGGAGAGAGCCTCGCTCCAGTCTCTAGTGGGTTATATATGCACCTAGAGATTATATTATGTAACACGGCTTATGCCACCGTTCACTATCATCATCATGAGTAATTGTAATGGTGCGAGTACAAAGCACGACGACTGCTTCAACTGTTGTGAATCCGGCGGATATGTAATAATGATAACAACTTGGAATTTTTTTTCACCAAAAAATTACTATTTTTCGGTTCTTTCTCCTTCGTTGTCCTTGTTCTACAAAAGAGAAAGTCGTTTCCCATTTTCCCCTTTTTTCTAAAGATTCGATCTATAAGTTTCTCAACGAGACAGCACCATTTGCTTTTGGGATTGCCATTTACATTGAATCATTTTAGCTTCCAGTTCAGTGAAAGATAGAAAATGGATGAGAAATACGAAATTCATCTTTTCTGAAACATTCGCACTGGGACATGTTGAAAAAAAGGGGAAATGAATGTTATTGTTTCTACGGAGTAGCATCGAAGACATAGGCAAAAAGGAGAAACAGCTTGCGAAAGAATGGCGAAATGACTTGATTACATATAATTTATGAATAAAGGAGAATGAAAGACAAGAGATGAAAGCTAATAGTAAGAAGGGAAAGACAGATGCGTTCGTGTAGTGATGATGATGGTGATTGTAGCCAGACAAATAAAAAAACCTGAATCAAGTCAAGTAAGCAGTTACAGTGGTGCTCGATTCTAAAACCTTACCAAGTCATTCGTCTTCTTCGTTTTCTTTTTTTTTTTTTGCTTTTTCTTTCTCCAGTCAAGAGCCAAACGAAGGGCTTCACAGAAGGGAAAACGGGAAACTTAGAAAACGCAAACAAATCGGATGTTGATTATTGCTGATTTAGTTTTCTCGTATTATATGTCTTCCCTTTCTCCCTTTCTTTTGTACAAACTGATGGGAATCAGTATTGGGGAGAAAAAGTCCCTTGTGAAAAGCACAAGAGCTTTGGCATTTGAGTATATATGCATCGCACGCATGGACAGGAAACTCATTGCCTTGGAGACTTCATCAGTCGATTGCGCCTCGCCATGCTGTTTCCACATCACCACCACCATCATCCACCATACAATACGAACTACTCATTTCGAGTAGTTGGTGTGATGACATAATGACTGATTTGAGTAAAGTGGAAAGGCGTGTGTGTATGTGCATTTAAGTATATGCATTTCTTGTAATTTGCGGTAAAATAGCGAAAACTGATTTGATGAAGAAAATATAATAATAACAAAATAATGGCTGATACTTTCCTTGAGATCGTTATGGAATCTGCGATTCAAAGTTACTAAATAGTTTATTGATACAAGAAGAAAATTCAT
Organism: Willowsia buskii; assembly: GCA_034700685.1. Lineage (NCBI taxonomy): Eukaryota > Metazoa > Arthropoda > Collembola > Entomobryomorpha > Entomobryidae > Willowsia > Willowsia buskii. The sequence goes on along the minus strand of JAQIXW010005257.1, from coordinate 5,167 downwards.
TTTGGGATCTAAGTGTGAGGAAATAATGTACACAGAAAAGTTACATTAGTATGCATAGGGCGTGCAAAAGAAAGAAAGGGAAAGTTTTTCTTGTTTTCCCCGTCGCTTGTTACAAATCCAACCCATTTAGAGTTGAAAAGGAGGGAGGAAGGAAAGGCAAAAGGGAAAAAGACTATGAGTCGAAGAACTACTAGTATGAAGAAAGAATGAAATACTGGAAGAAAGGATAAGACACTGAGCGAAACAGCTTTTCTGCATAAAATTCAATGTAGCAGAGCCCAGCTTCCTCCCGCTGAGTCGATAACAATACAAAGTTGTCTGGAAGTCGGCATTGTCTTTTGTTGACTGCTGATGCTCTTAACTGCTCCTTGATGCTGTCTTTTTCAATGGTCTTCAAAGTATATCAAAAACACACTTTCAGCGACTCACTCTTTCACTCACTCATTCGACGACCGAGTGAAGTGAGAAAGCGAGGAGAGAGGGAGAGAGAGAACCCAAAGACTTGGAATAGAAAAAGTGTTTGGGAATGTGAAGGAGTAATTTTCTTTTAAGATGCCCATTAGAATTCTATCCAGAAAGAGAAATGGTATGCCTATATATGTGTCTGTATTTCGCTGCCTGTCTCTCCCCACAACAGCCTACTTCCAGCGAACACAAAAGACAAGAGCCACTGTGTGACTCTGTGTGTGTGTGCAGCAGTGTAACAGAACGTCAACCAAAGGAAAAGAAGAAGAATGCCTATATTTATTTACGTGTTTTATCTTCCAGCTACTAATGTGTGTACATACATATATATGTAAGTTGTTGTTGAATAGCTATCATAGCAGCTCTTATAAGGTGGAGTTGTTCTCTCTAGATGTGGCATAACGAGATGTGGAAATATCCACGTGAAGATGTAGACTGTGTCCTCGAAAGGAATTAGGCCCATTATATTCTTCCTTCCGACCCAACTTACTCTCATTTTTACAAACTTAACGCGAGTTGAGACATCATTACACTTACCTACATCGACTGCGACAACTTGGTCGAGCAAGGAAAATCCGTTACCAGAGAGCTCTTCCTATGCTCTACGTGCACGTGAAGCAGCGATAATAGAGACGTACGTTATGTGACGGTGACCATATTAGGGTACACATATATATGCTCACTTTTATGTATTGACCTTTTGTGAATCTTGTCAGTTGTTAAGCAGTCTCCCCGAGTAGCTGTGGAAGTAATTCTTTCAGAAAAAAAGGTCCTGCTCAGCCAGGTAGCTTTATATTCAATGGCAATAATGGAATATCAGGAATACTATTTGTATGTATGTGTAGCTATTGGTTAAAGGAGAGGGGGAGAAAGTGGTGCTGGCTTTTGTACAGGGAAAGGTGAAAAACTTAACTTGGGAGAATAAAAATAAGACGGATAAAATAGACTGTTTTGTTGTGATTCATTCTGGTGTGTGGAATTGCCACTGGTTCAACACAATGTGCTGAATAGGTACATTCAGTAAAATAATATACACATGCCGATGTATGGATGCACATTGTGCATGTCGAATGAACAGAATCTCTCTCTCTCCAAATATCGGAATTGGCCACCTACACACACAAAATACTTTGTAACAATGTAGGACATCACGTAGTTCTTCATGGCATGTGCCCATGGAATTATCATTTATCTTCGGTTATGCTTCGTATACATGCATTGTGAGACGCCTTGTGAAATACATTGTGGACCAATTGTTGGACCATATGTATATACAGCGTTTCCCGCTTTTTTACTTACTTTTTTATTCGTAAAGTTAGCTACGGAATTGATAAACTTGGTTGCTTACTTCACTGCCACATACCACATTCCGCAAAGTGGAACATAAATGAGTAGACGCACATGTATTATATGTAATGCATATATTCTTTATGTACTTGTACGGACACGGCTATGTATAATATCTATATAATATACCGAGGGTCACAAAGACCTCAAACTTGCTGTATCCACGTTGGTATGGATTCACGCTGAAAACACTCTACAAAAGAATAGATCCTTGCAGCGAATTCGATACGTAGTGGACTTCCTTCTTTCTTTCTTTCCTGCGCTCAGGATTATTTGCTGAATGTAGAATTTTTTTCCCACTCTTGGCCCTTTTTTTCACTTTCTCCCTTTTTTATCTGTTCCAATTCATTTTTTGTACAAAGTAAAATCTCTATGCCATGCTGGGGTGTGCCTCTGAGAAAATCACATACAAATCTCACAGTACAATGTCATTTAGAATATCGAATGGGTACTAGGACTATAAATCCAAGTGGAGAATAAAAAAAACTCCTGAGGATTGACGACATGAAGACAAGTGGGTACTGGAGATTGACTTGACTCACTTGACGCCGGTGTTCATTCAATTCAATATTCGTCATGCCTTATATCACGGATGTCTGGATGCATCTATTCGCGAGGAAAGGAAACTAGTGATCAAAGAATAGCAAACTTATTAGTTCTGTTGACACAATTCTAGATTTTGTATTGCAAGTGAGAATTCTAAGAGACCAATTTATCTTTTTTTCTATAAATTTTAAATCAAATTTTATAAATGATAACAAAACACGCTTTTCATCTATATTCCATTCATGCGCCTATGAAGCGCGAGAAACGCAAAAATCATAAGCCTGAAAATGTTGTATACTCAATTGGCAGCGAGGTTACCGAGCTCACCCAATACTGAACTCTTGTTAGCAATCAGTTCGATTCGAAATCGAATTTACTTGGGTTCCAGATTAAACTTGGTTCCGTGACAACTGCTCGTGTCAACAGCATTTTTACCAGTTAATCGGAAACGCTTTAACGAACAAACGTAAATCCGCTACATCTTCAGCATGAAATCCGAGCAATATTTTTAAGACCTACGGGTTTGAATTACAAACTATTGAAAACTTCTAGAAATTCTGCTACAGCCATAGTCATAATAATGGTAATATAACGTTCATAACTTGCAATAGCGAAGCGCAATGGTACCGTTGAAGCGTTGCCACTTAAAAATTATTGTTATTGAAAACTTAGAACGATGAAAATGGTACTGTGTTTGAAATCATAATGTATAGAGAGAATGATCTCCCAGTCTCATCCGAAAGAGATATGTGCAGCCATTATAATAGACACAATACCCTTTAATATAGACATCATCTCATATTGTGCGTGACTTGATCATCGTCGTCGCCAAGCCAATATTACAGTATTTTTCCTTGTAATCTTTGATATTACAGAATCGAAATTCATTTGCTTCGCCATCCGTTCGGCTATGATTATTGGAGTGCTCTAGCCCCATACTTCAATTTGACCGACACATTGATGAAGGTGGTAGTAGTAGTCGCTCTAATGGTTAAACATAAGATATGAATGTGAGAGGAGCATGAGCTCATGTGTTCCTCACTACAATATGGGAACATTGAACTGCGACAGTGAGTGGAATCCAATGGGTAGCAGGAGCATCATAATTTTATTCACGTCTTCCTCAAGTCCTCTACTCTTTTTTTTCTCTCTTCCAAGCGTTTAATAATGTTGTTGAGCTGTGTATACCTCCCCTGCAGTAGTTATCAAAAATCATCATCATCATCATCCTTATGATGATCATATCTCTCCGGCCGAAAGTTAGAAAAACGGTTTGTCTGTATAGTGCACATCTCTATACTGCTATATAGATTGAGCTCAACAGCTTTACAACTCGATTCATCTAATCTGTGAATTATGGTTGATAACTCTGAAAGTCTATATAATAGGCTTCCAACATCGCTTCTATTTCTTCAAGCTATAAAGGATCCATTGAACCGTTCGCTTTTCCTATGATTTTTTATACTTTTATTCAATAAACGACTCTTCTCTGCAAACCAGCATTGCTACTTTATACTTCACCACTTTATTTCAGCGAATCTTTCCCTTATAATAAGCAGCCATGGAAAAGATGTAGTTTCTAATGTTAATACTTTCCTTTCCAGTTTATGGACGCATTCATATCATCAACGAATCCATGCTTACAACTTAACTTCAGCTCACCGCCGGCTTTACTTACTGCTCTCATTTACCTTGGCTTTGGTTTTCTTATCGTTGCTCACTACACATATTCTTTTGATGCCCAAGTCACTATATAGCACATTCTCCTCGTTGAAACAAAATCGCAGTGGCATGCCTGCTCCTGGTTTGGTTGCAGAATCTGTATAGGTAAATGGAGGAGTGAAGGAATAAAAAAGCGAATGGGATATGGGATTGTTACTAGTGATGACAGGAAAGGAAGGAGAGAAAGGTTTTCTATGAAAATACCAATGAGAGATGTTTTCCGACAACTTTTTGTACCAAGTTTTCCGATAAATGCTGCGTTCTTTCAGGCGTACAGACGTTTTTATATGTATGGTCCCACTCAGGTTTAACAAAATAATCTGATGAAATGTGAAGAGGTGTAGGCATTAGGCTACATTATGTATTTAGTATATTGCACTTCCCTCCTGAAATGGATAATGTTTATATATGGACATAATGTACGTAAATTTTATCAAATATGTGAGGAGAAAGGTAGGGAAAGGAGTTAGATATTCGGAGGACATCTCTAATGCGATTGATCTGTCCCATAAGTTATTTAATCAGCACCTTCTTATCTCTGTCTGATTTTCCATACCAATGAAGACAGGCAGCAGGACTCTTGGAATTGAGGAAAGGGAAGAGACGATGGTTCTTACGAAGTTTTGGAAGAAAAATGCCGTCGCTTTAGGGAAGGATGTAAATCCAGACACAGATAGAATTGCGGGGGTTTACGGAGAAGGATGGCGAGGGGAAAGCTGTAATGTAGATACTTTACTTTGGCCTAAGGCTCACCAGAAAAGGAAAAAGGAATTATTACTGGAAGAGAGTATTGAATAAACTAATTAGTAAATAACTATTGACTTCTTTTAGGTGGGTTGGTTGAAAATAAAAAAAAACCTTCTCTCTATGTCTCTACTGAAATTAGGTTCCGCCCACAAGTTGAGCCATTTTATCTAGCTAATTATTATTATTTTCTTCTAATTACATTTGTCACGGACTTTTAATTTGTAAATGGTAATGACTGAGCTGCAAACCGGAAATGTAGTTTTTTCAACCATCATCATGCAATACTAAAACATGAGAAATGCGAAGGTAATCAAAAATACAGTTTTCGTTTCATATGAAT
>JAQIXW010005256.1:0-10618 GCA_034700685.1 Willowsia buskii | reverse complement strand
TAGAGGCCATGATTTTATATTTTATGGTATTTGGAGTGTTGAAGCCACATACGTTAAGTTCGTTGTTGGTTTTTGGCCAGTTAGAAGGGAAAATTTGTAAGCAGAATCGAAAGTCTTTTTCCGTAATTTAAAAAAGCGTTAAGCGTTCCCTACACTTTTTATAACAAATATTATCGTCAACTCTTCCTGTGTGGAGATAAATTTTTATTTAAAGATTCTAGTCATTTTTACACGTTTCTCGTTTGCAAAGGGCAAACTTGAAATTTGTATAAAAGTATGCAAGTGGTAATTTAACCCTTTGATCAAAAGTGAGTATTTTCCTGGAATTTCCCTTCTGTATCCTTTCGTACCATCAAATTATTGAAAAGCATACAAAAGCTTTTTAAGTAACGAGCATTCAGTTGAAAAAAAACTGAGAAAAACAAACTTTTACGTTTGTATTTGCTACATACTTACACATATGTGTAAAGTCGAAAGTGATGATGTCTTTTTTATCAATATTCCTATTCAGGTTAACAATACGCAATTAGAATACAGCAAATCTAACGCATTTTTCTTTACAAAAAGTTCCGAATTTCAAATTATAGGTAATGAATGAAAGTGACACATGCATTAAAGTCGCAGGTATTCCACAATAATCGAAAACCATTGAGAACGAGTCGTTTCTCAGCAGAAAATTAAAAGTTCCAGGTTTCTACAATGAGTTAAAAAGGTTGTAGCTAAGACTGCTGTAGGGTCTCCGTCATTTAACCTCACATTGATAACATCTTATCAGTACTCCCTTGAAGTCCCTTGGTCTTCTTTTCAATCTATTGTTTCATTCTTCTGTTTCTTTTAAATTAATCTCAATTGTAAATCGATGTTTTCTTGATGAATTATGATCAGATAAATTTGGCGCTATACAGATCTATAAAATATCACAATAAATCTAACTAACTAACTGCAGATCTATAAAATAGCAATAAAAGTATTTTCCATTACAGTAAGTTCCTTTCATGAATAATTACATATACGCTTATACTGTATGATAATGATAGCCAACACGGTATTGTATCGGTATAATTGAATGAATGATACAGATAGAACGAAAGTGAAAAGTCTGTGTTAACTGTTTTACGCGTTTAACAAATACAATTTTCAAGCTCAGCGAAGCCTTCTGTATACTCAGGCATGTTACGAATATGCACTAGCATAATATGAAACACAAGTCAAGTCCATAAAATTCCAGGCTTAAAAAGCAGGTTCAATGAATACTTTTGCATGCTTGTCATTGAAAAAGCTTACATGTAGGAGGGTTGAGCTCAGGCTGAAGTTTAACAGGTTTTGACATACACAATTATACATGCACTAGAACAGCTTCCTGCGGTTTAGTAATGGATGTAATATGATACCATACAAAAACACAGTATACGCTGTAAACTATAGGCAAGTCTAAGACATAAATCAAATCAAATGGCCACTGCTATTGCTGCTCAGGTTGAACTTATACACAATCACATTAATAAGCAAACAGCAAAACTCTCATCTCTGCAAAAGAAAAGATTTCCTTTTTGCATTGAGAGTAATTGTCTTGTATTGCAAATACTTTACAATTTTATTCATAGGGGATGTAAACGAAACCGATTTTAATAGGAAAAGTATGTCTATATAATATCTAATGTCGTCAATTTTTAATTTTATAATAGTTTTAATTATCACCACTGTTGCGAAAGGATGATGCTCAGAGGGAAGTACTATTTACGAAATTGAAAAGACAATAATTGTTTGATGTTGGTAGGCATTAAACAAGACAGGTGATGGATATATCATGAATTTATTAAAATAAATCTACATTTGTATACTTTTGTGTAATAAATTTCCCTACAAGTACACTACAACTTAATCTTTGAAATAGGCAAGGTTTGTTTGAATAATACTTATTATGCATAAGTAGCACAGGGCACACTCATTTATGTACTATCTAATCATCTTATGAATATTTCATTTGCAATAATGCATCAACAAGCATGTTATATGTCTTTTTTTAAAGAAGTGGTCAGATGAAATACAAGAGTCAAAAGCAGCATATTATTAGATAAAATCACAGTTTGCTTTCTGAGGAACAACGATGTGACGTATTGTGATACGAGGAAACATTCGAGTGGAGCCAGGCCACATGGAATGATAACATACAAACTCTCAGCATAATTAAAGCTGGAAGGCTTTCTGGTACAAAATATGACCCCTAAGCTCTGCTAGTTTCCTTTAAAAAAATTAAAAATGTGATACTATAAACCTCCGTTTTCATCAAGATAATATGTTTACATACTGATACATGATGTTTGGTAGCAGTTTCTATCGAATAGCTATAAATCCTCATCAGTTAAGCCGATTTATCTCAATGTGCAATTTTCGGTTGGACTAGATATTTTTTTCTTTACCATCTAATTAACGCACAACCATGATTACGAGCCAGTCGTAAAGAAGGCGTGAGCTAGTCAAACGGATATCATAAGTCTAAACATTTAAACTAAAACGCAATACAAAATCCAGACCGGCAGGAAAAGGTATATACCTATAATATTATTGGTGTTTTTAGTCTAGCCTAGTAGTCTTTATCAACCACAAGAAAAGCATTCTATTCGATCAAAACCACTTTTGTGAAACATTGTTATTCTTCATACATGCATATTATAGATTACTTCATACTACTGTTTAGTTTTATCACTACATTTTTACGTGTACATTGGACCATTCAGCATTTTATATTTTCAGAAGACGCAAAAAACTCATGTCAATCAAAACAAGAGGACTATTAAAACGAAGGTGGTTGCTGCTGCAGGTTTGTAAAAAAGCTGTGAGTTATTAATTAGTCCTCGCCTCCTTTAAATTTATTATACGCCTGCCACCGTCTTTCCTCTCTGTCTTTGCAAGGCAATAAATAATTTTTAGTCGAGAATAATTACAGCTTTCAGATGAGACTTGCTGTGCTGCTTTCCACCAACACTTCATAATAGTTTTGAATGTATTATTGTTGCACAGTTGCTGAGTTAATATGCTTGAGTACCAGCAAAACAGAAATAATATTCTATAAGAAGTTACATTTTCTTTTTATTACATATTCAAAAGAAGTAAGGTGTCACTATGTGTAATGCATAGGTGGCCGTCTATTAAAAGAAAGGTTTCCTATTACATTAAACAATGTTCTCGCTTTTACACCTCCTCCACCTTGAACTGTCGGTTGATGATAGAGATGATGATACACCAAGAACGGGTGCCGGTCACTCCACTCATATATATTCATTTATTCAAACCAAACCACTCAATTAGCTAATAAATAATAAAATCGATTGGTTGGACTTGATTTTATAATTGTTTATTCCTAAATCTAACGCGACCTACACCTATACGTTTAATCCGTATTTTTTATTTCATTGCATAATTCTTGCTTGAAAAAGTGTAATTATTGAATGGAGCCATTGAATAGAATTTGCATGATAATTTTGTAATCAAATACTATCCATGCCACTCGTCATTAACCAAACAGCAATTAAAATGGCCATGATGTTGACAAGTTTGAAATTATTTATCAAACAAAATTTTTTATACGAAAGGAGGTACATGCAAATAAATGTCCATGTGTCTGTATGCTTATACGCTTGTTAGTTTCTTATCATCAAGATAACGGTGATGGCAATTTTTTGACGCGTAGTTCTAGTATTTCCACACTGGATAAAAAATGGAATCGTTGCAATATGACTTGTATGATGACCTATTACAAACATGCGTCTCGCAATCTCCCAAGCATTCCAGTGCCATTTCCATTCTCCAATGAAAAAGGAGACAGATTCATTATTAAGCGATTTCGAACTATTTTCAGCACGACGAAAATAGCTTTTCCACGGTAGTTGTGCCTGTGCCATTTTTTAAACCTAAGAATCCATCTTCCTTCACGACCACAAAAGAAACCGTAAAAGTGCTTGGAAAAGACGATCGATATACCTATTATGGTAGCATTATCAATCCTCGTGAACCAGCATAACATGTAGCCATCATGATGCATGTATGCCCGTATAATGTGTGCAGCTTGCTTTAAATATCCCTTTAGCTGCATTGGTTTACGTATAGAAGAATGCCCGCACTTAGCCATATACTTACTCTTGTTGTGGGTGGCCCTCTGTTTCATCCATATTATAGGCGGCCGAATTTTTTCTTAGCATAAAAGCAAGCAAATTAGTTGCTTCCTTGGAGGCTTAATAATATTTTTAGTAAGCATGCAATTCAGAGCAACTTTTCTTTAAGCAGAGCGCAAGAAACAAAAGTCAACAAGCTTACGGCTATAAAAGGGAAGTGTCATGTGAGAAGGATGGTAGGTGAATGAAAGTTATATATCATGCATAATATTATAATTTGATTTTCCTTTTTCATTTGCATTACTTTTTACATAATTAATTAGAGAGCAGCCACAAATACTTTTCTATTACATGTGTACATTAAATTATAATTTTCTTACCTGTCTATTATTGATCCAATTATCCAATATATAAAAGAGTTTCCAAATAGGTGCACATTAAAGTTTGAAAATATAATTTACACAGACTGATGCCCAAAGGTCAATCACAAAATACTTCACTTTTGTTTCAATACGAATGAACAACTTTTTGAGCTTGACACTCGATTAGATAAACTACATATTATTGTGCTACCAAAATAAGATTCACTTTTAATATGAGAGGGATATATATAGGCACACAAAAGACTTTTATTTTCAAAAACAAATTTAGATTTATTGGTGGCGGCACATCAAACGTGTGACTCCGATTCAAGTGCTTTTGTATTTATTATTATAATAGGCCACTTAACTGTATTGAATTGTAAAAAAAATTGCCTGTTAAACACACAATTATTTTGTTTAATATTGTTGTATTAAGAGTAATGAATGTATCGCAGGTGGGAAATGGTGCGTGTCACGATGCAAGTCGTGATAATTATTAATCATTAATTTCTTAATTTATCACTCACTTCTCTTCCTTGTAAATGCAATTTACTCTTCAATCAAAGATAATTTACTAGCCAATCTAACCAGTTATATCGATTTGTTACAAGGATGTTTTACACTAATAACAATTTTTTATCTTCCTTTTCACTTTTGTGCAAAGAATTCTATACTCAACAGAGCCAGAGGTACAAAAAACACGTACTAGAGTATTGAACAACACACCTGAACAAAATACTATGATGACCTTTTAGCATGCCTATCATGAATATCACACCACACGTTTTATACACCTTTTCTGTTGTTACAGTTTTCCAAGAATTAGTAGCAAATTGGGGAATTCTTTACGATGACTTTTGATTGAAGTTGCTTTGTGTATATAATGTGAAAAGACAAATTTATCCCACAGTCGCTGGTGCGTTATTGTATTTACACCACAGTCGAAAAGTTGTAGCGATTGCGACTTACTGACAACCTCATAAAGTGACTTGACTTGATAAGTAGATGGACAAAAAAACTTTTTGTATTATGCATTTATTTATACACAACAACAACAGAAGCAGAACACATCACAAACACGCCAGCCGTCAAGAGCGCTTTACTTTTTTTTTTTACTCTGCAGCAACTATACTTTTACTTCACTCGATCAAGAACACCTTCGGGTAGTTTTGATACTGATGTGACGATGATGTATGAATGACTGATATAAAAGCGGCCGCGATACCGAATAGACTATCTGCGCTTCGTGCTTTTTTCGAGAGAGATGCTTTTGTATGATGCGGTAAGTGTCGCAGTGATAAAGAGTTGTTCATTCAGAGCACTAAACAAATCTCCCGTGAGTGGTTTTAATGTAAATATATATAAGTTGTACACTTTTTTTCATTTCATTAACCAGATCATTTCCTTTAAATAATCGTCTTCATCACATCACAAGTGCTGTGCAGCATTATTTTTTATTTATTAATTTTTTTTCTAATGGGTACATGTGATCCTATGATTTACGTGATATACATATATATTTTTTTCTCTGTAGAGTAATAGCAGCACAGAAGAACAGCAATCACAAGTAAATACAGTAATCATGTGCATATGACGAAAAAGCGAAATAATGTATTGTTATTGTATGTAGGTAGGTAATTTTTTATTTGATGAATATCATCATCATGAGACAAAAAAGTAGTAATAGTATCCACACTCTCGCACACTCACAAAAAATTATTGACTGATGATGATAATAATAACAACATCGGATATGCACTATTATGATGAATGATGTACTTCAAGATTTATGTACCTGTACATATAATAGAAGTAGTATAATAATGGTCTAGTATATAGGTATATATTGTTGTTATATGCATATAAGCATATTATAATGCACGTTTACACACTATACGCGGAGGCTTTTAATACTTACTACTACCACCACAATTCACTCTTTTTAGATTTACTACATTCTTATATTTGTGTACGTGTGTATTATAGGATCCCTATAATAATAATAAAAAAGGTGTGAGAGAGGACCGCTCCGACAGCTTGCCACCTTTGCTAGCACACGTACACAACTCGACTGGGCTGCAAATCATATAAGTTGAGGACATACGTATGCCTTGCAACAACACTGTGGGTATTATAATACGGGTTGGTTGGATGCAGTAAAGTAGTAGAAGCAGTGGAGTCCGTTCTCATATTCTCATCCTTGTATCCCATGCAATAACGTCAGGTTCTTTTAGGGAACACAAAATGGAATGGCAACCAAGCCAAAATGTAATGGACATATTAGATTGCATGGGATTGTGTGCAATGTGTAATATATGGATGTACCTATAAGTATGTAGGTAGGTATGAAAGTATAGATATCTTTATCACGTTTATATATACGAGATACATTTTACACATATTATCATCATATATACTTATATAGGATTTTGTGTACGAATGTATAATCTTGCACCTCTCAAAGCAGCAAAAGGCTCTTTTCTAGTAGTAGTGGTCGTCTTTAAGCAAAGTAGAAAAGAAGAAGCAGATGAGAGTGAACTCTTTTTATTCTCTCTGTCTGCTGATGTGAGATACTCTCTGCTTTTTTTGTAAAGCATACGATGCGAAGTGATTCTACCACGAACGAACAAGTACATAAGAGTCGCAGATCCGTGAAGTACACATATTACACTAGCCAAAAGCCAATGGTGGTAGTAGTGGCGGTGGTGCTAGTGTTATGGCATAAGTAGACAGAAAATAAAGCTGAGACTGAAAGCAAAAGCAGCAGCAGCACAGACAATCTACCATTGCTTACCATTGTACTTGGCTATATTATGGTGGTGGTGGAGTGCCAGCAGCTAAAGAAAAGTTTTGAAACGTGTGTATATATCCATGCTCAGATATAAGATGTTATATAAATTATAGATGCTACTATTTTACTAACTAGTATCTTATGATGATTTTCCCTGTTGATGTGCATAAACTTGATAGTTTTTAGGTAAAGTTAAGTTGAGTAAAGGGAGTCCAACTTTTTTTTTGGATATACATGCCAGAGAAACATATTTTTCTCTGTATGAAAACTTAAAGCAGAGTAACGAAAAGGACCATCATTGAAGCCGAAATCAAGGCTTGTTATAACCAAAACTAGCAAACGAAACCAGAGACCAGTCGTTCAGCAGGCAAAGAATTATCATCGTCATCGCCATCATCATTATAAGCCTCAAAGGCCAAGCAAGTCATGGCATCGCATAAGAGACCAATAACATCATCACTCAATACACACATATTATTCTGCCATACCACTTCACCATAAACCAAGCAATACTTCTTTTTTCAACAAATACGCACTCCTGTGCTCTTCCTTTTCTCATTTTTCAAGAAAAGATAGATATACAAAAGAAGTTGGTGGATTTTATAGTAGCAAACTACCGCTAACTGTAGAATAGATAAAAAATATGTTCATATCACATACCCACGGTTATATTGACTTTTAGGATGATATAAGTATTCCTTTTAACCGAAATAAAAAAGTTAAAAATGAACAAGAGCATTCCATTCCCTTTGACTATTTTCCCCTGTATTCGACAAAAAAAAGTCAAGCCATTTCTGACGGGCAAAATGTAATACTACAATACTGCTTTACTGTGTTGAGCGTGTATCAACAAAAGTTTACTCCGATTTCCTCAAGAGATGAAAAAAGGGGAAAAACAATGTTTAGTTAGTTGGATAGTTGGATGATGTATTTATGTTGCACAGCAGAACAGTCAGAAGCAGCGAGCAGAGCTCGTTACAGTAGCAAAAACAACCACTCCTTCCTTTTCTATCTTCTCTCACTCGATCTTTTTTTTCTCCTTTTTCTCTCTCATTTTTGGTTTCGTTTTCTGTGCGTTGTTCTCTAGTATGATATTAAGTATCATTTTGTTGTTGTTATTACTATTATGATCAAACCATCATTTAACAGGCAGTGTTGTGAAGAAATACAATATTTTTGTATACTTATTACTGGCGTTTTTTGTATAGTTTTTATACATGGTCTGTAATAAATGGGTATTATCCCCAGTATATCATTTCCCTTTTTCTTGTGTTCTTTTACTCAAAATGCCTCTTGGTTTTTGAATGATTGCTCAAGGAGATAATGATGATGAGAGCAATTATTTATTGATAGTTACAATTTATTAATGAAATTATCACACCTTATCATTCTCCATATCGATAATACATTCTTTCAGAACAATGTATATTCATATCAACACCAAACAACAAGATAATTTAGTTGTTGATCTCATGTTCAACACAAAATATGAGTTTTATTTTATTCAATTCAGTATTAAACGGTTAGCACTAATACTATGATTTATGTACATTAACCGCTACCAAATGTAAAAAAATGATACTTCAACTCACAAAATGTATGGTCATTGGTATGAATTTAGAAAATAATAGTAGAAAAAGAATAAGATACATCATCATCATCAACTTTAAAGGTTAAAACTTACTCTTGAAACTTGAAAGTTACTTTTTCCTTTGCTTTATCAAAAACAAACTCATTTTTATCATCATGCAAGCCGTAGCAAACGTTGAACATGGACTTTTATGCATAAAAATAATATTATATTACCATACATAAAGCAAAAAAGTTGCAAAGCTCACTTCGTAAATAATACTCTTTTGATATTGTAAAAAGCTGCAAAAGAAAGGAATAAAAAAGTTCCAGGATCTTTTCCTCTGATTTTCATTTCTTCGAAAATGACTCAAAAAACCTGCCACTGAATTGCTGCTGCTCCTTGCAAAACTTGCTTGTTCTGGTGGTAGTCATGCTTCTAGTTGATGCATAACGAAATATTACATTTACATGGATGTGAAAAGCAGGAGCGGCAGCAGCAGCGGTTGAAGCTGAGATTTGATAGAAAATGGGAGAGGTTGCTTGAAGTAGTAGTAATATGCTTATGTTGCGCTTGTTCCATTTGATGCGTACCTTGGGTATACATATATAACTTGTCAGAGTATGAACTCAGTTGCTCTCATATGTATGTACCTGCGTTACATTTATAATAGTTGTATATACTATAGAATATAATGTACCTAGCTACTTTTGTATACAGAATATATTACATACGTTGAGTCAAAGTATATATGTACACATCTTTTTTATTCATTCAGTTTGTTGATACTGCCGCCTGCTCCTGCTGGAAGCAATAAAAGCTTTGCAGTTTGTTGGACACATACGGACGAAGAAATACGCATTTGCATAGAAGCAATTTAGGTATACAAAAATGCTTAGGTATATCCGAGTAATAGTTACTCACGTAAATATATATGTATAGACCCCGATTTATTGAGTTAAATGTAAGAGTAAACTACATATTCACAGTAAGCTCGTATCCAGATAAAAATTCCTCATTTCAGGGAATATTGGATGAACCTTAAAGTAGCTAAACTTACACAAAATACGGTAAGCTATAAGCACACCGTTTACCATCGCATGGCCATAAGGGACCAAATGTGTGTAGTATCAAGTTCAACTTTTCATGAAGTTGTTTCACTTGAGTTCAGTCAAATAAATACATACAAGTATAGAGGGTTAGGGAGTGTGGGATATAAAATTATATCTGTAAGGAGGAAAAAGGAAAATTATAAAACATATATCTAAATGTATCTGTATAAGTTTTATGAACGTAAACGCGTTGTCGGTCTGTTTTGCCTTTGCTCCTGGAACTTGTGAGTTCATTCGAGTAGCTGTTTTTTCTGTCTATTTGTTTCTTACTACTATACTGCCACTCGGTTTCATAGCTAAATGAAATATGTAGAAGCTCTAACAAAACAAAGCCTTTTTGTTTCTTTCTTTTTACTATAACATTTATGTGCTTTACTTGTTCCTAAAGGATATGTATCACAGCATTAAATGCAAAGCAAAAGACATTTCAAAAAGATTGCTTTTTTCCATGCTATTCACTTTTACTTGTCATCATGAAACTGGTAATCATTCATGCCAGGCAAGGAGACAAGACATTATATGTACATGAATAAATATGCAATTGTCTGTCACTCCAAAGGATGTAACGAAGAATTGTACTAAGGATACTGGTATTTAAATGTTGTGCGTGTAGTAATATTATGGCAAGTGCTTTCGAAGTTTTAAGATATATGTATAAAGAATTATATTAT
>JAQIXW010005255.1:0-10622 GCA_034700685.1 Willowsia buskii | reverse complement strand
TGCATGCTTCATTTGGAGCACCTGCGGGCACCTTATCAGCTGG
Source organism: Willowsia buskii (assembly GCA_034700685.1). Lineage (NCBI taxonomy): Eukaryota > Metazoa > Arthropoda > Collembola > Entomobryomorpha > Entomobryidae > Willowsia > Willowsia buskii. The sequence goes on along the minus strand of JAQIXW010005255.1, from coordinate 10,579 downwards.
GTACTCCCACGAAACCTACTCCAATGTGTAGATTGGGATGTGGGCTACACGTACAGCTAATAAAATTTACCAGTTTCCCGTGAAGCATAGATTCTACGACAAAAATATGAACAATGTCCTGTGGAGTTGGCATGGTGCATGCTCCATTTGTGGTTATCTATAATTTGGTTATAAATAAGGCATATTCTGCACACGGAAAAGCTTCAGAGCAGATGTTGTAATCCGCGAGCTTGTGTATCATTGCAGGATAAAGTATTCATAGCATAAGTGTAGTTTAGTTTACTTGTACTATATTCATTTACAAAAAAATTTGGAATCCGTAGAAGAAGAACATTACAGAAATTTAAAAAATGATTGCTTTTTTCTTTCCTCAACTTGAGCATGAAGTTCATGTTGTAAGAATTAAATTTCCTTTATTGCTTGCTGATTTCTTCACACTTACATGATGACAAGAATTGAAAATTAACTTATTCTTATTTATATATTTTTTACAGCCGAGTGAAGACTTCAATCGTTTTGAGCAAGATACAAATGTTCCTTCTCCAGATCGTGCTTCTATGCTGGATTTGCAGAGTGACCCTTCTCCAAACCCGGAAAAAGAGCCCATCACCGAGGTGAATCCACAATAGTGATTATATCTTTAAATTGGAGAAACTAATTAAGTTATCATGAATTTTGCCTTTCAGGATACAGCAAATCGTCCGGCTGATTCTTTAGAACCGTCCCACTTGCGTCCATCAACTGACGAATCCCCTGAAATTAAAGGACCAGGTTTTAGGTTTCCAGTTCCTAATGAAAGTTTTCAAAGAAGTTTTGAAAGCCAGTATGCCCATAAAGGCATGGGCTCCTTTATCGATGATTGGATCCGTGGCTTTAGACCTAGAGATGAAATCTTGGTTTACAATCATGCATGTGGACGCCCGTATGGAACTTTACTTGAAGACATTCCCGGAATAATCAGTAATATTGATGCTCAGCTTGATTATCTTTATGAGCAAAACAGGACGATGCATATGAGTATACCTAACAATGACCCCGTGAAGCTAGAGCAATTCTTATTGGAACTGAAAAATAGTCGTTATGGATCATGGAATCTTTCCGCATTTTCACCCTCCGATGTAAATGTTGCGCTAATTGAGATTCTTCCACCGGAAATAACAGCTTCGCTACTTCCCATGAACGTTGAACAAGGGTTGAATAATTTCTATTCAGCGTTCGGAATCGCATACCTAACTACAGCTGATGCAGGAGAAGTTTTTCGAAAAGCTGTAGCCCATAGAATTATAACGAATCCGGAAGAGTTTGATTCGTTGTGTACTACTTTTGACGAACCGAAAGATGAAGTGATAGACCACATCAGGAAAATGAGAGAACCAACAAATGTGGAATTATCAATTCTGTCAAGTTTAGTGGAAAAAAATATTACTGTGTTTGAGTTTGACTCGAATGGAAAGCTTACTTCAGATTTGTACTTCGATTCAAATCCGTGCAGGAGCAAGGAATCAAAAACAATTTACTTTGGACGTTGTGGCTCTGAAAATGAGAGAAGCTACTTTCCATTAATACGAAAAATGAACAAAGTCTGTAACCCGCCGGAAGCTTACACCTCGGCATTTAACCGGAACAATCGAGGCGTGGTGCACCCGCAAAATATCTCTGGGGCGGAAAATACGGTATGAATACTACGTAGTTGATTATATTTGTATTTGCTGGTCAAAACGCTCAAGCTGTTAAGGATATTCAAAGCATATTATATTTTTTTGATTTCAGTGTCATTTTGCAGCGGAAAAGCCAAACTCAAACTCCCCAGCCTTAGCGGTTTCGTTTGAGCTTCTGGAAGACCTAAACGTAATTTGCACGTTACACTTTTGATGTTTTTCATTGCTGAAATCTGTTAATGTTTTATACCTTGTTACGTATATTTTAAACTGATAGTGTCAATTTCTGTATTCGCAGTGTACTGAAAGTTTGGAGAATTCAGCTTTCGAGAACTCAACTTTAATGGATGGGCTAATCAATCCTGGCAACACTTGTTTTATAAATGCAAGTTTACAGTCAATATTTGCACTGCCGTTTGCAAATAAAGATGCTTTTTCAGGATTTCTGAAAGACTATTACGCTGTTCTTCATGACTTCAGAGGAAGTCCTAACGATCAGGATCTTGCTTACATGAAAGCCACTAAGGCACTATTTTCACAGTTAGAAAATTTTTATTTTGGAAAGCAAGCTGATGCTCATGAATTCATTTCAAATATCTTGGATAAGCAGGAGGGTCAATCATTAAAACCCTTGTTTGAATTTGATGTTCGGAGAATTTACGCGTGTTCGACTTGTAATGAAACAAAATATGCACTTGAAACCATGTCTGAGATTTTTGTGTCCCCCAAGTTTCATAATGTTGAAACTGGGGATGGGCTTTTGACATGCGCAGAAACTGTGACATGTGACTGTGTGTGTGGAGCTGAAAGCATGATACTACACGAAGGTTTTATTACTACACCGGCATGTCTGATGACGGTTTCGAAAATTTTTGGAGACAAACAGGTTCAATCACCCAATCTGAAAATGAACGCTGTTGAAACCTTGACACTTTCTTCCCAAAACAGAGACGCGACTTACAAAATTGTGTCCTTAATAACGCACATTGGAGACACGATTGACTCAGGTCACTATCGCTGTTTCGTCAAAAAAGGAAATTCATGGGTTTGTCTTGATGATACCATTGTTACTGTTAAAAACTCCATTTCATTGCTAAAGAATGAATCTGTGTATATACAACTTTATGTTCGTGAATAATTATACTTTCCGACATGCTTCTTTGTTTAAAAACCTAAAAGAAAAATAATTATACATATGGATTATGGATGTATTTTTGTAATAAAAAATAAATAATAATAAAGGTATAAACCATTTAAACTTTAAAACTTTATGCCTTTAGGTCTTCATTTCTTCTTTCTTTCTTCAAGTTAAATTAGATCAAAACGGTTAATTTGTGATTTTGATGCTGCGTCAACAAAGTGAAGACTTGGAAGCTGTTTACAGCCAAAAAGTATGCAAAAAAATGGTATATGAAGCAAAAATATGCTGCTGGAATGTCTATGGTTCACCAGAGTTTAAGTGAAGTGGTTTCCGAAACTGTGCTTACAGCATACAAACACGAATGTAGCAAGAAATGGAGCACACCTGAGAGTTGCATTACCTCGCCAAGCGAAGGATCATCAGATTCCAGTGGTGCCACGACGACTCCACAACCTGCAAGTAAACCTGACCACACTAGTGGCACAGCAGTTGCAGCTGCAACAACAGCAACATCGAAACCTCAGTTCATCAAGCAACCCAATGACCTCAATGCTCCCATCCCCGCACCACCACCAGTCACTCCACCACCAAGACTCTAACAATAACGGGTTAATGCTGAGTGCCACCCCAACCACACCAACAACAGCAACAACAACCCCAATATCATCAAGTTTCCAAACGCTAACGCTCCAATCAACAGCCGACTACGACTTCAACCTCGACATTCGACTCAAACTTCCCCTCAAACTAGCCCCAACAACCCCAACTTCCACCCCGTCCCCTACAAATGAAGGGCGATCTGTGTAAACGGGACCCAAGACTGGTGAGTCTCCTACAGAAACCGAGCATTGACTATATTAGGGAACATGTTTTATAATTAGTGTTAATGTTTCATTTCCTAACTCCAAGCTCTCGGGAGAGCGTGCATTTTCCCGCATGGTTCCTTTTGATGCATGGCTATCACATTTGCTGGCACGTGCTTATGACACCATTACTGGAGAAATAAAGCAACTGACAATATTTTCTTAGTAATCATGCATCCTGTTCCTAGACCAGAAGGAGGGTTCACACCTCAGGTAAGTTGTCGACTTTTCAGTGATGTTTAAGTGATTAGTTGGGAAAGTGTGAAAGATTAATTACATTCAAATTATAATCGCAGCCAGCAACAAGCAATTCTCAATGTCAACCTCAGTGTACAAATGGAGGAATTACTCAATATAACTACCCATGCAGATCCTATCTACCTGACAACCCACGGCCAATTCTCTCTACATCGCCACAATACACTGACACCTGTATGCGGTATAACGACTTTGAGTGGAAAATCCCTAGTTCTTTTAAACACGAAATTTTACAAATACTGGAAAACTTTCACTTTTCGGAGGTCAAAACAAAGATTCAAAAACAAACACAAGAGTTTTCCAAGAAAGTTACAAGTGCGGAATCTTGTGATATCAGTGAAACAGCTCTCCTTTTTGATAGTTTTTCCGACGAAGTGCGAAAAGACCACAATGGTCTTTGGTTAGCTAAAGACTTTACTCCAACTGAAATAAACTGGTTTTTAGAGCGAATGCTTCCAGAAACAGTGTCGAATGTACTTACTCCACTAAATATAGAAATGGATTCTATGAGCTTTTACAAGGCGTTCTGCAAAAGCTTTTTTGCCGACTCCAATGCCTGTCACATGTTAAGAAGTTTTATCGTGCAAAGGATTCATGCAAATAGAAATGCGTTTGAAGATTTTTGTTGTGAAAATATGGAGGATATCGCTGAAATTGAAAATAATTTGATTAATCCTGGTGCACCAAGGAAAGCTGTTATCATCTTTTTATCAAGATTGTGTAATCGTGGGATAACAGTAATTGATTTTGACACCTCGGGGAAAGTCACAGCAGTAAATGTCTACAAAGACAAGTATGTATCTCAAGATTATCCGGTTTTTATGGGATCAATGACAACAAATGACGGACTCATGTTTTTTCCTTTCGTGCGTAAGAGATCTACAAATTCTTCTACCACAATCTTTGAGAATGAGAGGAACCAACAGCCGCTTTTGAAAAATACGAGCATTCATACAAATAAGGCAAGTTTAAGTCAAATCACTGCAAAAATAATTTTTATATTTGATCGTTCTCCTAAATGATTGAAGTAGGACTGTACCTGTGAGCAATGTTCACATCGTTTTTCCAACTCTCTAATGCATAATTATAAAATGCATAAAATTGCAGGAACCTGTTGGCATAGGCACATCAAAAAGCAAAGCAAGAAAACCCTCGTCGCAGGAGGTTTTGTATGAAGTAACGTCCAAAGGGAAGAGGCTTCCTTTAGTTGACCAGGTCAAGTCGGTGTTTATGACTTGCCTTAACTGTGGATTTGACCCACGCCACATGTGCAATGCAACAAATGAATCATACTTTAATTATCAGAGTTTTAAAGGACAAATATCCTCAGAGATTTACGGAAATTTTACTGTCCAAGATGTTCCGAAGAATTCATCTAGAAAAGAAGTTACAATCCCAAGTGAGCTCGCGCCATTTTTTGCGGGATACGAAGTAAAAGGGGACGGGAATTGTGAGTTACACAGCGTATCCTTTAGTCTTACGTTGGAAACGTCCTATGCAAAAATTTTACGAAGAGCAGCGCATTTGGAATATTTATATAACGACAAAGTCAAAGAGAGATTTAGTAAGGAGGGTCGAGATTGTATAAACGATCTTCTTGAAATGCTTTCCACGGATTTCAAGATGACAGATGAATATGTGACGTACATATTGTCCGAAGTGACATCCAGGAAAATTATTGTGTATACGCTTAACAATAGCAACATAGTATGTGGCACCACATTCGTGGGCCCCTCTGTAAATCCAGACAAACTTTCACCTCTTTACCTATTTCTTCATGCACGTCATTATGTTCCTCTTATTCGACGAAATGAGATGAGAATGTCAAGTGAAATTGAATGCGTTGAAATGTTTCGTAAAAATGCTATGCGGGGAGAGGAATTGTGTGAGTACTATCGAAGAATAAGAGAAAGAAACAACATACCCGGTTACAGCTCAGTGGAATGTTTACTGATTAATTCGGACGACGATGAATTCATATTATCAGATTCTTCCGAAAGCGAGCATATAAATCAGACCACTGTCAACAAAGAAACTTACATAATCGAAGAATCAAAACACGAAGAAAAAGCGAGGTCGACCACGTCACTAAACACCCACCAAAATGAGCAGTACGATGAAAACCACGGCTTTTTGGACATGTTAGTCAAAGCAGTGTGTGACATTGAAGGCATTAATTTAAGTGACATTGACGTACAATTATCTCCCGAAGACTTGGAAGCCGACTTGGAAAGTATACACGGTAGTGAGGCGTCAATAGTTGATGTCAATGTTCACCCCCAGCGGCAAATGACGCAATGTATAAATGACTTGGGTGGCTGTGCAAAAACCAATGAAGAGGTTCTTAAGGAACAACAGGGAATGGATCAATTAGCCACTGAGGAGAAAATGAATGAAGTTACGGGCCACATGGGTTCTCCTTCTATTCCTAACAGAAAGGACGAACGACAAAGATTCGGTGGACGATTTTTACCTGTAGATACCGAAGACGAGCAATACGAGAAATGCGTACACAGCATGAAAACTGATGTAGAACGGTTGTATAAAGAAAGCGAGGAAAAAGTGAAGGATTTTGTTACCTCCTGCCTCTCGTCAACAATTCCATGGAAGAAATCAATAATTTCTCAGTTGAAGAAAATAAAAGGCAATGTTCAGCAACAAAACCTGGCAAAGAAATTTAATCTTAGAAATAAGGATCCACGCGGAAAATCGGTTTTTATTAAAATGCTAGAGAACGCAGGCGTTTCATCCCATATTATTGATGTCTACAAGAAGCGAGCAGAGGAAAAAAGAAAACGTGGCTCGGGGCAGGTTAACCAGGAAGCCAATCATGATACACCAAACACTGACAGCAACCATGCAGTATCCGAGACAAAATCTGGCTGTGTCCCTATTTGTGATAATACTTATGATGGAAACCAAGGTCATCTCATGTCAAGTGCAGGTATTCCACACCAGGATGCCACACCTATGGAATTTGATGACATTCACGAAAACACAGTAACAGTCGAAAATCCGGAGAAAGCAAATTCTTCGCACTCAAGCATGTCACCAAGACTGCCACGAGCACATGATGGGGAGTGCAAGGATAAACCAGTGAACGGTGAATCCGTAAAGTCTGCTGCAAGGGACACACATAGCCCGGAAGCTGAAATGAAAAACCAAGCAAATCTAGATAACTTAGGCGTCGACGTAGATACACTGTGCCAAATTCTTAATGTAGAAAAGAAAGATTTAAATTATCAGCCACCGCTTATCTTTGAAATCAACATACCGGCGGACCTAGTCAAAGAACCAGTCTACAACTTTGCCAAAAAAAGGTTTGAACCTGGTGGTGGCTGGCCACGTGTAATAGATAGAGCATTGATGCAAAAACAGGAGGCATGTTCATTCAATGCAACTGGAACTCCAACTTATACAGAGAAGAAGAAGAATTCATTTTGCAAAATGAGAGGGCACTGTCCATGTGGAATGAAATTTAATGTGGCTATACCGCATGCTCCCATAAAAGGTGAACCAGTCAAGTGTTTTGTGACGTCTAAGGGAGTCTTTCATTTAATTCAATCTAAGCCTACTGGTCGTCAAGTGAGATATGCAAATGAAAGAGAGAAGGTCAGGCAGCTTTTGACCAACGAAAGTGCCAAATCGCTTTATATAGAAACATTTTCTCATGTAAATGGTCTGCGTGCCTTACACCGCAACCATCCTGTGAAGTCAGAAGATGTTTATAGAAAGCTACGTTCAGAGATAAATACTCTGAAACGCTTGGACAAAGATCCAAAAATTGAGATAGACCTTCTGAAAAAAAAATATGAACAGGAGAGGAAAGACGCAAAGATCGTGAAAGGATTCATTCAATACAGCAACACGACATCTGGAGAATTTCAAATTATGTTGTACGACGAAATGTCTCTCAGATTTCACATGGATCAAGTGAAACGAGGAACAAATACTATGTATTTTGACGCAACAGGCGGAGTAATTCGGAAGCAATTGGATAAGGCGCCTTTGCTGTACTCCCTGATTTCGAGAAATAAGGACGGCGTGACATATCCTGTGGCTGAAATGCTGAGCGAACGAGGTAGAAAGGTAGAAATAGTAACGTTGTTTGAGAAATTACGGAACGACATGAAACAAATTCGAAGTAACTATACGGGACCGATGACTAACATTATTGTCGTGGACTGGTCTTATGCTCTGATACGAGGAATTTTGGCAGGTATATTTAGTACATGTGTTTGACATTGAATATCGATAATTCAATCGGTAAAATATGTATTTAAAATATGATTTGTAGGAATGAACAATCAAAAACTAGAAGATTATCTTAACATTTGCTGGGACCAATTGAATGGGAAAGGGAGATCTTGGGACAAAGACCGTGCATGTATATTCATATGCAGCAGTCATTTAATTAAGGCCACCGAGCGCCTTGTAAACTCCAAACTCACAAAAACTAAAAGAAATGGAAAAATTCTTGACGCTTCACTAGATGCCATTGCTAGACTTCAGGAGTGTTTTAATATGGACGAGTTCAAGTTTACGTGCAGAGTGGTTATTAGAGTGTTTGGATTGGAGTTTAGAGCCGTAGAAAGGCTTGAGCAGGATTTACAACAACTTAAAAGACGAAAGTCAGAAGTAGAAGTAAACCTTAAGACAGAAAAGGAACCTGAGGGAGAGGAAGGGCCTTCTCTGGAGGAGCTTCCAGTCCTTCTGCGAGACAAATCCCCATTCTTTCAAGAGTACAAGAAGTTGGAAAGAGAAGTACTATTCAAAGGTAAACCAAAAAGTTAATTTTATTGGTCTCTATGCTTAAAAAATCAACCCATGTTTTGATGACGTAGGTGACGACGCCTATGGAATAACGATACCAAACCCGTACTATCATCCGGACGTACTGAAAGCTTTATCAGAGCAGAAGATCCCTCTTTGGCCACTCTGGAGCTCGTCAGTTCCAAGAGCAACGCAATATCCCGAGTTTCTTCGCGAAAGCAACGCTGCTGTTGAAAGTCGTTTTAATATTCGGAAAAATTTTTTTAAAGGAGGTAAAAACCTATTATTTACCGATTTTGTGCAAGACGCTAACACGTTTCATACAGGAACATTGCGAGATGCCATGGATAAGCTTGTTCAGACTGGTGTGAAACTAAGGTCAACCCCAAAATCCAGCCGCAAAAAACCCGAGGAGGAAGGATGGCAAAAGAGAAGTCAAACTCCATCAACGCCTACGCATTTCTCCCAAAGGTCCCCGTTCACTTCATCCCAAAAAAATAAGGATAATCCCTCAACAACTCCTAGCAACCTCCAATCTAAATTTACTAACAGTATGAATGAAGCTGAAATTATGCATGAAAGCCGAATATTCATTGATAACGAAAAAAATAACTGTGGGCTTCCTAACCTTGGAAGCACATGCTACATTAATTCTCTAATGCAATGCTTGCTTTCTGCGCCATGCGTTTATACTCAGCAGCTTTCCGTTCCAATGAAACAGTTTTTTGAGGCAATATTTTCATATAAAAATGAACCTGAAAAAGTTCATAATGCAACACGACTTGGTGTGTCAATGTTAAGAGAAATGATGCCTCAGTTTATTGTTGCTGACGTTCAAAATGATCCACTCGAACTATACACACTTTTACTTCAACACAAAACCTCGTCTGAAATCTGTAAAACCTTCCAAAGCATATTTCAAATGGATTACCATTGCACGCGGAGCGAATGTAGTAGTTCAAGGAAGAAACATTCAGAAGCTTTTGAACTCTATATTCCCCCAAATGTGCCAATAAAAGCCGCAATTGCATCAACAATTTTTACAACCGAGGTTGTCGATTGTCTGTGTGGGGAATGTCCTTCGACAACAATGAAATGCATGACGTCGATGTTAGAGCCGCCTCAGGTTTTGACAGTTGTAACGAAGCTTTGGAATAACAATTTACAAAAAGTAACTTTAATAAGAAAGAACAAGCAATTCGAAGAAACGATTGTTGTCAATTCTCTTTTGGCAAAATACCAATACTCATTGAAGTCAGTGATTACTCACGTAGGTTTCAGTAGAGACTCTGGACATTTTCGAGCATACATTAAAAAGAACCAATATTGGTTATCGTGCAATGACTCTATTGTGGAAAGGCAACCTTTTTTACAGTTGTCACAAGATGAATCCGTTTATATGCAGTTTTTTGAGAAAGAAAGGATTGCTTGAGTTTTCTTTAAACGAAATGTAGACGACGGCCCAGTATAGCAAGAAGTAGCTTTATTAATTACTGAAACTTACACCTTTACATACGTTTCTAACGAACAAACAAACATATATTACTAACTGCATGCATAACATATATCACAATTTTTATTCTATTCAATAACTTTATGTTAAATAAAGATTCGGTTTTTAGAATTTTAAATAATTTTTCTACAATAGTTATATGCGTTCTTTACTTACTATAATTCCATACGCATCCGAAGGCACCTTAAAAATGCACCATGCCAACTCCACAGGACATTGTTCATATTTTTGTCATAGAATCTGTGCTTCACGGGAAACTGGTAAATTTTATTAGCTGTACGTGTAGCCCACATGCTAATCTACACATTGGAGTAGGTTTCGTGGGAGTACCCAGCTGATAAGGTGCCCGCAGGTGCTCCAAATGAAGCATGCA
>JAQIXW010005254.1:0-10623 GCA_034700685.1 Willowsia buskii | reverse complement strand
CTGCTTTTAGCAAATCAATATATACTTTCAAATGTATCATTCATCGATCCGGTTTCAAATATTACTTTTACAGTTGAAGCGATATATGTAGATATATATTTATTAGGCATGCTTAGAATTTCCCTGTTTAAAAAAAATAACTGTTGATTTTTTTTATTCGCTTTAGATTTATCGTGATAATAATATGTTTTTGTGTTGATGTTTCTAAACGATTTGAAACGAAGGTGCTGACTGCTGATGATGGACATTCATCCTTTACCGTCACTACTACTAAAAGTGCAATCAGTGACTGATGATGACCAAAAAAACCTGACTAGGTACTCCTGATCTCGTGCACTGCTTTCTTCCACGCTATAATTCTAGGGTTTTACGCAAAAGCCTACAATTACCCAAAGAGCGGAGAGGGCAATCATAAAACTCTACATTTTTGGATCACGCTAAGCAATTTCAGTTCAGTTCTAGCCACTATAGTAAGGAATTTGCAGTAAAAACAGCAAACTAAATTCGTATACTGACTCCATTACTATTACTATGATCTTTGATGCTGAAGGCATGTCAGTCAGTATATTATTGGACTTATTGTTTAGCTTTTGCTGTACTGTATATAACTCGACTTAATAAACGAAATCACTACATACATTCTACTTTATGTGTAATAATTTCTATCATGACTGGTGCCTAACTGCCACCATCATCAGTATCCAAACAACTGTGCAAGCACGTCTCAATTGGCTTGTCATTATACTATCGATGATGTTTACTGTTTCTGTTTCAGCCAATTTATTTATGGTTCCGTTATTATTATTATTGGCCTTCTTCTTGTTTCTTGGCTTGTTCTTCACTTCAACTTTCAGGATCACAGGGACTATCTTTTGCGCGTGAACTACTCGAAAAAATGATGATGGACTATCTGTTTCGATTTTTTGGCAGAATTACTCAAAACTGAAGAAATAAGAAGCAAGTAGGCATATATGTAATCCAATCCAACCTGGTGTGAGCGAGTTTTTATGAGTTGGCTTGTACTATTGTATTGTAGGAAGTCAACATACAAGTTTAATGCGGCAGTTTCCTAGTGCTATCATCTTTTGTGTGAAAACTTCATGATTTTTGATGACGGAGTGAAATGCTGTTTGAGAGCATTTAAATTCAAGGATAATATCACACTGTACACATATTCTTCCCCTATTTATCATTTTCCCTTGTCATCATGAAATGCGGCTGTTAAAACAAATGAACGACCTTTTCAATGCAACTAGCTATATAGCTGTGCAAAATACGCCAGCAAACCATTTTCCCGATGTCCACTTCATTATGATTACGACTAGTACAACTATCATTATCATTCTCCCCGTGAAGAAGAACATTGAAGTCATGTTGCCCATAATCATTTTACACGGTTGTACTACTAATCTGTCTGAATTCCCTTGTTCAACTATAATTTCGCTAATTCCACCTGTCGCTGCGCTCATAAATTTAACTTGGGCATTCATCGTACGCCTTCTTCATATTTATCAAGTTGCGTGTACAATATACGTACAGAAATTTCAGTGGCCAAATTTTCATCTTCCTCTTACCCAGTCTATCTATCCCTCTTTGACTTTCCAACCAAAATGTCCAAATGAATGTATAACATTGGCATAGTGGCACATCATAACTCAGCAACCAGCTCAACCTCTTTTTATTATTGCTCTAATCCTTCTTGGCAGCCAAAATGCGTCATCTCTTCTTCTACTGCTTAGTGCTCATCTCATCTCATTATTAAGATTATCCTCATCATAAAAAAGACAACGGTCACATGCGAAATGACGCTGAGAACAAAAGCCTTATTCCTACTCTTCGTCTTTGGTTAAGGTTAGAAGGTGGGCAGGTGGTGAACAAGAAGTAGTATGTAGGCAACGTACATCTTTATCATCATCAGTGCAATTACTTTCAGAAGGAACATGCTTTACTGTTTTTATCCCCTGTGACACAAATCGTAAAAGAAAAAGTTTTGAAATACCCTTGTCCACACGAACATTTTAAGCATTTTAAGAGCAATTCAACTTGATCTTTTCTAAATGTAAGCCGAATGTATGACCATCACTGTCAACAAGAACAACAACGCAACTCATATCAATAACATACATATTTTTTTTACTCTTCAATAAACATTCTTTGGGATTTTCTCATATTTAATTTAGGATAAGACCATGTTGTGTGTGTGCTTATCAAAATGACAAGAGTCAAAGAGGTCGATATGCCATTCATCATGTTTTTGATTTGTATAGTTATCAAATGAATTTAAGAACATGAGACTCACTGTCGTGTACACTGAGAGTAAAAATAAAGATGAGAAATTGGTTAATCTTCGGATACCTTTGCCTTGAAGCCAAAGATAACTACCTACATACATGCAGTTCAGTAGAATGCTACATATTAAATGTCATCACATTCTGCCGACCGACTCATCTTTTTTCTCTTTCTCTACCTTGTCAAAACTTTGGACGCATCCCAATTGAATCGCGAGCAAGAAATAAAGAAGCGATGATGCGAGGCATGTTGATGACATGACAGGTGTACTGTGGCTTCTACCCTGATGAACCCATGTGAAATTGACTATGATGATATGATGAGCGATGTTATATATGATGGACAGTAGAGATGAAAGAGAACCGTTGTTGTCGTTCCTGGCCTTCTTATCTTTTTGCAACAACGCAATACGCTCCATTTCATGTAGTTTGTATACTTTTGATAAATTGTGGACATGTTCGGAATCGCTTCGATGGTTCGTACGATATGTCAAAAGATGATAAATAGCAAGGGATAAGGAATTTTTAGAACATTTTGCTTGTTGACCATAAAGCATTATAGAAATTTCAGATGAAAGGACATGTTAGATCTATTGAGCCACAAGCAAACAAGTTGTCCGTCTGGCTTGCAGTTTCATAATTGTTATTTATGAATTAATTACAAAGTACATTCATGCAAATATTTCAGTGACATTCTGAAAAGTGTCAGCTTAAAAATTAATTTTCAGTGTTAAATACGCAATAATTGAAAATGTTCAAGTCGGTTGATGTTGAACACAAGTAGAGAGATTTAAAATTCATGCAAGATTTGACGATAACACTCCTTTCATCGCTTTGCATGTAAATAGAAGTAATTAGAATGCATAGATTGAAGTCTCAGTCTAGTTAGCTTGCTTGGTAAGGTTCCTAAACAACTTATTATATCACATACAGGAATAGGATTAGGGTTCGCTACAAGACAACCGAATTCTCCTGAATACAAAATGTACCACTCGCAGATTTTCATCGCACTAATTCCCTATTCTCATTCTTTCTCAATGAGCACATAACATAACGAAAAAGCATTTGCATTTTTATTTTTATGCATACATGATTGAATTGAACTGAGCAAGTAGCAGTAGAATTACTAGTATGTATATTTTGAATATTTGCCTTCCGGCATTTAAAGAACGATCATTTTTATCATTAGCTTTCCTGGTCTGGGCCAACCAGCCCAGTATAATCGTTTGTTTGAGGGATTACGATGATTTGAAATGTAGTGACGCTGCTGATATCGGTCTAGTAAATTCTAATGCGATGACAAATCGTGCCCACCACCACCAATCAAAACGAAACTGTTCCTTTTCATCATTTCTCTTCTGGGCCAATAACCGTATTTACCCTTGGCATTCACACTACTCATACCGAACAACAGAGAAAGAGAAAAAGGAACAGCTATATTATGCATTATGAACGTTACTATTGATGCAATCTAAATTACTGTGAAACATGAAGATACGACAAATGGGAATGCAATGTCAGCATTTTGTCCTATTCGAGTTGTCATTTCAATCCACCTCCTGATTCTCTCCCAACAAAACAAAAATGTAAAATCCGTATGTCATGCGTGCGATGATGATGAAAGAAGGAGATACCATGCTAGAGATACAGAGATACCACACAAAAACCAGAGAACCAGCTTTTTCTCTCCATTCAATAGTAAAAATGCACGTTTGTTGGATTGTCTGCAGCTGAAAGGAAATGTCATTGTCATCATCAGTCAGTCAGCTTTTTAGCTGCTCAAAAGAAATAAGTCTTATTTAAAATCAACTGACTGACACTCGCTCAATCGAAAAAATACGAACACGTACGCGCGCTTCAAAATAGCAGCAGTAGAGGTGCTAAAATATGAGCTTATGGCTTATTGCTGGCTAAGCAGAATGGTGAAAAGAGCAGTCACAACACAACAGCTCAGATAAAAAAGGTGTCCAACTAAATGAAAGAATCCGAAGAAAACGAGCAAATACAAAAGTACAGGGTGTTTTCTATATAATTTCACACAATCACATCGTTAGCTAGAAATCCATGTGAAAAATATGTGTGATGATGTGACAGATGATGACACAGCTAAAGCTCACATTCAACGTTCCTCTTTCTTCTACATAGTCACTCAATCAGTTAAAGAGGAAACATTATAATTTGTTGAGAGAATAAGAGTTAAACATGTAGTAAGAATTTGCACGGTGGTGAAAAAACCAAACCGCAACTTGATCAGGATTCAGGATGAGTCATGACATCAGCATCACCCATGTTCACATGCCTAATTTCATTATTATTACATTGCAATTGCTACAGAGAGAGGTAAAATATGAACATTTCACTGTGCTCTTTCTTTTCACCAAATCCATAAACATAGCGGTTCGCTAGTAATAAAAAGAGAATCCATGTCACCCGTATACTCCTTTTTACATCCGAAACTAAACCACACAATAAAAAAATTGCACATTAGCATAATCGCTCTGTCAACATCAACAACAACTAACAACACAGCTTTATCGCCACAACAAATGAGAATACAATGAGGAAGGAGAGAGAGAAAAGGAGAAAAGATAATAATATGATAATGCACACCAAGAGAACACATGTTTGAGCACAATGTTCATTTCTTTATTTTTGATTCCGTTCGTTGTAATGAAGATCCTGTTAGGCATAATTTTATTCTCATCATCGTCATTTTCTTCTTGATCTTCCTCCCAAGCTTATGGTTTGCTTCTTCCCATGCATCAATTTTTATTTTGGTGGAGCAGCGTCGCAGAAGCGTCATTTCATGCATAATCATCATCATGGAACATGACGTCTCAATGAGGAAAGCTCACGATTAGGATGCGACAATATAAAAAAGTGCTCACTGCAGCGATTAGCTCGAACAAAAGCATATGTCATGACTTTGTGATTTTTATTATTCAGCTACCCATTACCGGGTCACCACAATAAAACACTTCTTTTCCAATTACTTCTGCATTATCATATTTTTTCACGTCATAAATGTCATCAAAGAGTAATGTGGTCGTAAACCATATATCACAGAGAGACGGCAGCAGCGCGGCACAAATCTTAGCAGTGACACTATGCAGAGAAGGTGAGAGGTAGAACCAGGGGACAAGTTCAGTGGGGCGGATGTGGCACTCATCATAAAAGGAAGTAAAAGCTATGATGATACGTTAAATATGTGCTATGCCAATAGGTTAGTAACGGCAATGTGAAAGTGCGGTGAGGAATAAATGCACAGTACAACAAGTCTCTGGGTTCGATATTGTCGTTGATTATTTTCAGGTAGATTTGAATTGAGCTTTATAGACGACTGATCATTTTCTGCAACTTCAACACTGCCACCTCATCGACAGTGTGCGTATTTTTTGCATTTTCCCATCAATCAAAAACTGATTTTACTTTGAATGCTAAATCTCAAGTTGATGGGCACACGGCACACATGAATTTTAGTGCACAAAAGAATCTAATGTAGGTACGCAAGCAGTAAAATGTCATGACGGTGCAATCCACGATGGACAAAAGAAAACGATAGCCTCTTGTCGACTGTCGATCACTCTTCTCGTGAAACAGAAAAGTCGTCGTAGATGATGATAAGATAGCTGCACACTGTCTTTCATCCTGTTTCATATAGGTAGAAAAGAAAGTTGAAATTTCAATGAATATCGATTTGTAGGGATATTGTTAGCGGAGGTTTAAAATTTATTCAGATTCCCGTCGATTGACGTAGCCTTGATTCTATCGTTTTTATATTCTACGGAACCACTAGAATGAAACCATGATTCTCATAGGTACAATGTGATGGTTAGAAAATGACTGATTTATCTGCAGCTTTAAAACCATGTGGCTGGGGTAATGAAATTGTCAGTCACTCATCAGCAGCTTTAACAAACAAAAAATGCATCATCGATACAGTATTTAACGTGTTTCGTGGCTTTGCTTGGTCTAGCAAATTAGTTCTTTTTTTTGAATCAATGAAAACGGTGGTGTATGTAACTGATTTACCGACACAGTTTTATCGCTACCAACAATACATACAGTTTGAATGAACACATTAAATGCTTACATTGTGCACCATACCACTGACCGTTAAGTCTAAATTTAATTCCCACTGCGACGACCAGCCTTACGGACATATTTTTTGAGATGTTCGGTTGGGTCAATTTCTTCTCAGTAGTTTTTCTTCTATTCTTCCTTCATTGTATGTAGTTCGTGGGCATTAAAGAAATAGCTTTGATAATTAAAATGATGACTCTCTGACTACGAAAACAAAAGGATGATGATGATGACTTTAATTGCGTTTCTAGTGGATGAAGGGGATCAAAGGCAGACTCATCATGTAATTAAGGCTTTATTGTTCAAGTGTTGGCCCATATTTACAAAAACAAAAGCTGGATAAAAAAATATATGAAAATGGTACTTGCAGTCTGCTTTCCCTTTATTTCTCTTCTCACCCGCAGAAAGTTGTTTCATTTCATTGATATTGGTTTGTATTTGGTAGTCTTACTTCTAAATTGCCAGTAGTATCATAAAGATAATACTACGACTACGAACCTCACGAATATTTTTAGCTTGTAAACTAGCGAAACTAACTCACTATTCAAAAGGTCATTGCTTTGCTAACATTGCATGCGTGGGGTCCTCATCATATTTCATATCCCTTCCTTCCTTTCCGACCAAAGTAGTAATTTTGAAACTACTCAGCTACACATATTATTTTAACAATAAGCCTAAATAAAAGCACTATCATTACCATTGTATTTTATTTTCTGTTAGATAATAGTAATAGTAACGCTCCTCTTCCTGTTGTATTTTACAAAATGTTCACACTTGATTGTAACATGACTGCTTGAAAATGACAATATTTTGCGCGTCAGTTCTCGTTCTTCCTTTTTTTAAACAATTTATACGATTCATTCAAAAAAATGTCGAGCAAACGTGATGATAGAGTGAATAGGAAAGAGAAACGTACTAATTGTGATCCACATTTTTTCTTCAAAACTTTACAGCTAATTATAAGGAAGAAAGGTGAGACACTTGTGTATCTGTATTACGAAGACTGCATTATCATAACAATATTAATAATAATTAGGTACATGTGTAACATAATATTCGGGAAATTGGCACAGTCGGCGGTGATGTGGAATGCATTTTTCGCACTTACTTATTAAATTTTGCTCTGTGCACAATGCACAATTTAATTTACAATGTATCATGTACTACATTTGTATTTATTTGTAGCGCTTTTCGTATGAGAAGCTCATCATCATGATGGCAATCATCATCCAAATTGTATAACGATGTAGAAAAGCTGAAAAATCAACCAACGAGCTATTTTAAAACTGGGAAACAATTCAGGAAATGAGCGGGAGGAAAAGAGTGAATTGAATGAGACATTAAACATAATGCAATTGTTAATGTGGTTTTGTGCTTGTTTGCAATTATAACACATGCGGAAATCAGTCGGCGCTGGGATTTCAGTTTGCAGCTTGACTAAAGTATCATCATCACTTTGCCACTTTTCAGACTGACTGCAACAGAAAAGCGCAACTTGATATTTTGATTATTTTGATGACTTTGTTCAAAACTTCCACTTGAAAGAACAAAACATGCAAAAAACTACATATAATAATGGACATACAGGCGGCGGAAAAGGTATATTTTTCTCTCGCAGTAACGCCTGCATGTCTAGTCTAAACAGTCGCTTATTTTTACAAACAAAAGTTGAAGCCGCAACAGCGACGTCGTCTTCCTTTCTTGTAATCTCAGAAAACCAACACAATTAACTTTGTATGTAAAAAAAAATGCGCACCATCAACAATATTATTCCCATCACTTTTTCAGCAAAACGTCGAATATAAAAAATTACTGAGTGGATATTAGAGATTAGATCATTGCACCACAGAGAAACTGTTGCAGTATATTGATGAAAGTTTTTTTTTATATCTTGTAACAAAAATACCGTCAAATTCTGCCTTTGACAATTATAATAAGTACTTGTTGCAATTGTGTCATCAATTCATGATCATCATCATCATCGACATGTCCGAATAGCTACAGAAAGGAAAAACGGCATGTTATCATAATTGCTCACATCTTTCCTCCACGAATGCATGACAATGACATGTTGTTGTACATGTCATTAGTCAACATGAAAAGAACTTGTAGAAGGATGATTGGAGTTAACGTGTGGTTTGAAGAATAAAGGTTGCTTACGCGGTTGTGGTATTATTGTTTCAATGGACTTTATTGTTTTTGGTGTGTGTAAAGAGCAAACCTATCTTTGTGTCACAAATCACAACCATGTAATTGAGTAACTTGTATCTTGTCACCGTATAGTTTGCTCTTTTCTGCACTACTCCATGTGAGAGAAGACCATCTCGATGTTTTGATCCGCTAATCGGAGAGATCATACAAGATATTTTCTCCTTTTTTGTACAATTGCACACAGACACACTGCGAAGAATAATCTCTCAATTGACAATTGTCAGTCACCAGTCAAACCTTGTCAAAAAATATCAGCAGTTGTAGTGCAACATCAGCATAATCATCATCAGTAAAAGAATAACTCATGCATACATGTGTAGTTTAATTTTTCAAAGATTTTTTTCCTTGCGTGTGAGCACATTCGCACGTTAAAGCTCTGGGGACAGTTGATTCATTCATTTTCATTCAACAAATACAACACAATAAAAAACTAATTTATGCAGGTTGAAAGGCTTGTAAGATGTATTATTATTTTGCCATTTGTGCACCTCAATGTTTGCATATATTAAATCAAGCAACAAAATTCGCCTTTTTTTCTTTTTCTTGTTCTCTTCTAATGACAGGTCTGCACTAGAATATTAAAAATTGGAAAATTTACTTTCATGTTTGTCATATGTGTGTTTAGTTTGAGAAGTCGCACGATAGAAAAGGTTTATTATTATGAGGAATGTGCGCGTTTCGTTTGTATTTATTTAATGAAATTTAATAGATGGGTTTTCGCTCACTAAAGAACGCCATCATTCATCATTATTCACTTCCACGTTACGTACGTACGCACGCCGAGAAACCATGTCCGTTGCGTTGTGAATGTCCACTTTACTTTGAATCATAGATTAGCGGATGATGGCTTGATAGTTTAGATGCTCAGCTTCATTAATGATTTCTCTTATTAGTACCACGATTGCAATACACACTAATCACTAGTCTGACGTGATACTAAAAGTAAATGAATGATGATATTATGTTGTGCAGCATCGCTAGTTAATTTGGTTTTGTATGGAACAAGATAATGGTGGTGGTCGTTGTGCATAATTTTTGCTAATTTATGCAGGCAAGCATATGTGATGTACATCATTTTTTATTTTTAGTTTTTAAAATAAAATAAGAGATATGAGTAGGTATATAGTGGTGTGGCGAATGAATGGACACATCAACAAATCAGATACACAAACTTTAATTACAAATCATGGGAACTTGTTGCTCTGAGATGAGCAGGCTCGTCCTCCCGAGGATGACGATGACGATACCGGCCTGCCACGCAAGTCAGCTTGTCTCACTGGTTTTCTTCTGGCCCTACACTACTTGAATCTTACATTAAAAGTTAAAAGCCAAAGACATGTCACGTAGAGACATACGACCACTTCGTCGACGTTTAGTCTGGCATGGCTTGTACTTTTTAATGTGATAATGATGAAAAGATGAAATGAATTGATGCTTCCTCTTTTTTATGCAATCTAGCAGACATGCAGGAGTGTAGCGTGATATTTCTGTGTACTAAACAGCGGTGGCAGTTTGTTACATCAAAAATTACTTGTAAATTATGTTGTATTTATATCTGTATTACCTTATATTATTACATTATTAGCCGTTCATGTTGTTGATGCTGATGTTCATTTGCTCATTACTGGGTACACAAAAAGTTTCTCGAAAATAGTCGTGGGAAAATCGAGGATAAGGGGAAGAAGAAGTAACTTTTTCCTATTTTGACAAGTCACACTCTCCTAGCACAGCACCAAAGGGGATAGGGTATTCTCATGCAACAATAAATGTGTAAGTGCTACTTGGGGCACTTCCTTTAAGGAACGACACTGAAACAAAATAGATTGTTACAGGTGGGCACTCTTCTCCTATTCTTGCTCATCAGTTCAATACACACTTTATTTCGTGCAGCTACCAAGAAAAATCAGAAAAGCTACACATGTAATTGTTCACAACATCCTGTCTCTTTTGGCCACAGGGCTCCCTTATGTCATACAAGCAACGAAGCAAAACGCTACAACGGCTCATCATGAAGATAAAAAGAAGGGAAGTCTTTATATTC
>JAQIXW010005253.1:0-10623 GCA_034700685.1 Willowsia buskii | reverse complement strand
ATTCAAAATTGGGGCAATATGCGTCACTGAGCTACCAGTTTACTGAGTTTACTCCTCGAATGAAGGCGATTTTTTTTGAGTTGGCAGTAACTTTATGATGTATTCAGTTCACAAAATTCTAAGGGCATAAGGTATGTATTTAATAACTTTCCAAATTCTACTCCTATCCCGTATTCTTACAATTAGAGATACAACGGAGCCATAATGTAGAAGAGAAGCGTATGGATAGGCATATCACTTTTTTGTATGGCTAATTGAAGAGCTTTCACCCGCTTTTCCCATCCTTTTCGAATTTTATGGCAAAGTCATGCGCTGCATTTGGTTGAGTTCAGTTAACCGATTTTTAAAAGATACAGAGACGGTTTTGTAGCAGATTTTAAGTTATAACATCCGAAAGCGTGTAGACAAATCCTATTATTCGGTGCATGTACCATGTCAGGTTTGAGTAGGTCGAGCAGTTAAAATGCTTCATAAAAAATAGACGTGGGTGGAGAAGTAGATGAGCCGAAGGAAAAACACTTACCTAAAGGCAGCGCTAACATGATGATTTTCCAAAACTGATCTATCGTTGTACAACAAGGCGAGCTCAGTGCCGACATTTACGTGGAAGTTGTTTGTTCGTCCGGTGTGTTCAAAGTCATGTATCAGGGCAGCAAACAGAAGGGAAAAGATTTCCAGATCTGTAAACATGTTCTGATGAAACAAAAAAGAGTCCTAATGCATTAGCACATATTTACTTTGAGATCAAAAATGTTGATTAGATACACGTATCATGGACCCGTTTTTGAAACCGATTAACAATCCTGCTTAAAATTTTCATGGAGAAAGTGTATTCGTTACACTGCACTTCTATAGTTTAATGAAAGTTACAACCTAAAAACCACTAGAGAAAATATGTACACATGAACATTACTGTCATGGAGTACTTACCGCCAACCCTGTTGACCCAATAAAGTAGTGGAGGGTTTGGGTTACGTCCGCAGCATGTATGTCATTATGATAAGGGTTTTTGAGTTTCGTGTACCCGACTTCGACTGCGGTAAGAAAGGACTCCAATTTGTCCAAATTGAGTCGAAAACGACTAACAATTCCATAACGGCTGAACAGCTCCTTTGCAACGTACTTGAGGCTGTGTCCGCTGGACTTCTCATGAAGCCTGAAGATGTCAAAGTGCCAATTGTTTGCTTCCTGAAGAGTTGAAGAAAAAATCAACAAAAAACAGATTTATTACTCAGAACATTCGTTTTCCGCTAACAGCAGTTAAGAGTTTGTCCAATCATGGTGAGAACCTTGTTGAAACTATTATTCTTTTATTGTATACGGTTGCATGAAACAAGTTAATGGTAAAGTACACATAAGCGGATTCAAACATTTTTCGTTGGAACTCGAAAGTAATAATTACTGACAGATTCTGAAACGGGCATATGTGAGAATAATTTGAGTGGAAACTCTTTAGTAAAATGTATTTAGTTGTAAAAATTTAATTTACAAAACAGGATTATCATGGAAGTACGCACAGCTTTTGAAGCTCAAAGCATGTTTCATCATTCACCCCAATCACACATTTTCGAGCCATTAGTCAAGGAATGAACCATTTATATTTCCCTTAACGTTTCCCACCACTGCACTGATGAAAGTTTGTTCATTTCAGAAGTTTATTGTAAAGAAATCAAACCAGTTGGAGTAAATTAAATACATATATATATATAGCTTATTCTTACAATGCAGCATTATGTATTCTATAGTTCACAAGAAAAGTTACTGAAAGGATTAGACGAGTGGATTGGAACATTAGGGAGCATTAGTGCTACATCAAATAATTTACATTACCTTTTACAAATAAACATATAAAGCTTTTCAATGAATTGAAAAGTGTGCATTGATAATATGCAGTGCGTCATCTTTTACTTTTTGCATATGAATTAAATTTAGAGAAAAGAGCAACAGCCATAAATACCTACCTAATAGTGCGTGGAGATTTTAAAATGGGACATATTATGAATCTCTGTTTGTGATGCAAAAACTCTCGTACGCAAAGATTACATAGTAGTTTTCAGATAACGTGTTTGATGTTCAATAACTCACTGGTTAATGTTTTATTGCTTAATCTATCATTATTCGCAAGGTCTCAGTTATCACATTCCTAAAAGTTTCCAAAAGCTCTCCGCAATTACGAGCCTTTCTATGCCTGTAGCTAGTTAGTTTCATTCAAGTTTACAGTTTACAAAAGAAGCCGGAGATTAATCATAATAGCATGACGTTGGAATAAATTATTGTAACGTTGCAAATACACTTGATATTTACCTGTCAAAACAATTTTTTCATATGATCATGAATTATTGGGATAGTACTTATTTATGTTATTTACTATACATGTATGTGTACGTCATTGGCATTCAATCTCGCAATATTCTCTTTATTTCAGACACTCTACTATGCATTTAATATTTTATGAATGGGGATAAATATACAAGTACCGTTGGCAAACTATGAACAAATTTTTATTCCTCAGTACCAAAATTCTATATTTTAAATTATCACGAGTACCAGTGAAATGATAAGCCACAAACTGCTGTCAACATACGAAAACAACAACCCAACCACATAAAATCGGCACTACGGTACAGACAAACCAACTATCTCCATAAAAGCTTTGCCCATGTTCTTTTTAATACGTTGTTTCCAGCCTTTTGTACTTATAATAAAAAATCCGAGAACGGAGCAATCCTTTATAGTCTTTATAGTAGTCACCAAACAGATAGTTCAATCAGAATGTGGAGGATGCAAAATGGAAAAGTGAAAAGGAAGCCCCGGTGGTAGATTTGGTGGCAAAGGAGGAAATGAAGTAGTGCTAGAAACTCGTCTTTTTACAAGGATAACTTTGTTGGTACATTTCACTTGCTAATACTTTAGAATGAAGCCGATGTTACATACGCACTATATGTTTTCGTACTTATGTACAAGTTGTACCTTTCTTTCTACAACAAGTTGCCTAATACTTATCCGTTTTCCTTTCCAAATCAATTTTTGGGATTGCCAAAAATGCCACTGTTTGACTTTGACTGACAATATATTATATTGTTCTGTCACAGAAAACATAAGATAAAAGGGTACCCCCAATGTATGATGTTTGTTAGCTTTACCCAATATTAAATTTTCTTCAAGTCTAAGGAAAGACATCGCAGACATCTTTTCATCAAGATGAAAGTGCACTGCATTTTTTATATTCTAAACTACATACCATACCTCCACCTCCTTTCGCCGTCAGCCAAGCAAATAAAGCATTGTACCGTATTCTGAAGTATTGAATCTTCTTTGAGGATATTGCATTGTCAAAAGAGAGTACCTCGAAACTAAAGCCCCTTAAAATAATCTCCGTTTGCCGTTTAGTTTACAAAAATAAACACATGCATATTTATCGAAAACTCGTTCTGAGAGAGTGATAGATTTACATTTTAAATACATCGAAGTAGTATATGCTCGCTGTCAAAAGAAACATTAGGAAATTATGAACTTCAATCCATTTTGCTCAATTGAAGTAGAACCTCCACGAATTAAGATGACTTGTTGGTAAAGCTTGTTTGGAGAAAAATCCCGGCTATAAATAGGCATACGACTTTCTGCTTAATAATGATAGCAAATCTGGTAGTTCTGCTATCTCCTCAGGTTTCCATTTTACTAATAAAGTCTCTTCATTCATTTTCATGGAAAATGAGTTTTTTTAACTAGCAAAAAAAAGATGGGAAAGCAAAGTGAGAGAAGATCAAGTAAAAAGGAGTGAAGTCTTGTAAACTACTAAACTCTTGTCGTGTTTCATTAGTATTCATGCTCACTTTCTCTTACTCTTCATATATTTTATTTTTTTATTTTTTCATCATATTATTTCGCTTGCTTAGATCTTTTCTCTGAGACAGTCTCTGGTTTCTGCTTCCATTACTCTGCCAAACGACTTTCTTCTGGCTGAAGTGTTTATTACGTACGTGTTCGTTTTGTCGATCTATTATACGGATTAACCCAGCGAATTATTATTTTCTTTTTTGTTGTTCCGAGGAAAACATTGCTGACTCTGCGTCATCTCAAGTTTGCCCAGACTCTGCTAATTTTTCATCTAAATTCGTTTTTGGACAGTGCCGCGAATGAATAAAATAGGAAAAGAAGTTTAGTACTTTGATGCTGTCTTTTATTATTAAAATTATTGCCGTTTGCTTACAAGAATACAGTATCAAGATTGAATATGAGCTGAGACGCAGGCAGTAAAAAATGGAGACATCTTGTATAGGAATATCACAATAAAATTCCAAAAAGTTATAAAAGCAACTGCTGAACTGATTTTCTGAGTAAAAGCTATATGCTCGCTGTCATCTACCACTTCATCTGTCTGTCCAGTCGAAATTGCTACTAATTTGGAATTTATCCAACTGAAAAGTTCTATGGGGCAGGCCAAGACATTTGGAGAAGCATGTTCAGTTTTAAAGAATAGACAGGTATCTGTGAACAAATTGTTAGTTTTAGTGTTTTAACTTTCCCATTTCATTAAAAATTACGCGCAACTTCTTCGACGTCTTAACAAGGCACGATTTTGCGTATTGTTTTTGTTTAATAAAGTTTCTCCAGCCAAAAATCTAAAAATCCATACATCTCTCCTCCGTTTACGATTTCAGTTTTGTGCCAAATATTTATTTATTTGGGACGTGATCTGGCAGCAATTGCACAACTTTTGGGCGGCCTAACTACTCCTCTCGTAATAATTTTAATAGTTCAATCTCTCTCTCTCTCCTCCCTCTCTCTCTCCTCCCTCTCTCTCTCAAGTTTTATGTTTTATAAGGTTCAGCATGTACATTAAATGGACAAGTTCCAGAAGAATATTATGCTCTTTCTCTCAGTTGTCTTTATCGAGACACTGCTGTAATTTCTAAACATGATTACACACTTCTCTTGAAATTTGTTTAATTTTTAAAATGTTCCGACATTCAGCATTCAGTACTTTTACAAATGCATGAAAACGTGCTATTTCTACAGAATTACAGTGGATGTGTAACTTTTTGCAGTTGGAAAAGAAAAAGCTGGTTTGCAGTTATACATTTTGCTTGTAAATCCTGAAATTCTACTCAGAACAAACACACAAATCACAGCTAAACTTTTCTTCCTACGTTTGTTGAGTCGCTTCCGTAGTCATTCATTAACGTGTCATGTTTATGCTAATCATTGGACTAGGGATGGATGGTTGTAGGCCACATAAATATGTAGGTATTATACATTGGGAAATGTCCATGTTTATATAATATGCAATGCCTTCTTAAGACAGAGCAATCCTATGATTCCATCTATAAATATATCTGATAAAGAAATACGTCATTGGAGCATGGCGTAAGCAAAGACAAAACAAGTTTGAAAAGATTACAACACAAAAGCATCTTTCATCGCCTTAAAATTTTTATTGTGCAGATTTGCTAGCTTAAACAACAACAGAGGATTTTAGAGTTTTAACCTTAATTGTCACCCATTCACTCACCCACGAATACTTTTCCTTTTATATGACACTATGCTGACACGACTTTTGTCTATATTTTGTCACTACCTACCTATATGCCACTGCACGAAAATGAAAACAATACACAGACTCGTCCCCTTAACCAAAAATATTATAGCATGTGTTTGTCCAGCAGTCTTTTATTTCATTTTGTTTTCAGGATTTCTTTGCCAGAGATAGGAATCCCATTATAAACTCATGATTTCTGCAGGAAACTGCCTCTCAGTCTGAATAATGGCTTCAATAATAATAGACAGCAACAAAAAGAGATGAGGAAAAGAAAGGAAAAAGTTTTTTCATAGTTTAAGATAAAAGGAGAGAAAACAGGCATAAAGTTGTTGAAGAAGCTTTTGGGCCTTCTCAGAGTGAGTTAAGAACCTTTACGGTGAAAGTGAAGAGCGAATGAGAGAACGTGCATATTATTAGGTAAGAGAGAAGTACAAGTGGGAGAACTAAGAAAAACTATGCGGAAGAGTTTTAATGGAATAGTAAATACAGTAAAGGATAATAGTGTATAATGCATTGATGTATATACGATGATGCCAGATAATAAAAAATGATAATAAACTTCAATATCATATTTTTTTACTTGTATTACCTATATCATATTATGAATATATGTATGTACAAGTAGGAAAAATGTGCTCATCTTTTGTTTGTCAGCTTGACATAGATGAATCTTCTCCCTGAAAAATGCTCGTACAAAATGCTTTTTAGCGCTGTAGAAGACAAGTGAAGGCATTATTCTCATAAACGTTACTTTTGTAGAAATACAAAATACATGAGATTTTTTAGGAAGGGTTCTGTTTAATTCTCGATAAAAAATCCTTTGAACTACGCACATTTGATGTAAAATAGAAAAACCACTGCGGGTATATTATGTATATGCTTTTGCGAATTTTTCCGCGCATAATGATCATTAATGACGTTTTCTCTCTCCGCATGCACAGGGAACAATAAGCATATTTTATTATTATAAGGATGCTTTTAAACATCTTGCTTTAAGCAGATTATGGCAGATCGTCTGTCTGCAATTTTGTTAAAATAGTCTCGAATTTTACTTCAAATTTTCAAGTAAAAAGGTTAAGTAAAGTTTGGGTGAAGTACTATTTTCTTTTGGGACAATCTTTGTCCTTACTAAGGGGAAAATACCCTTCCGGGGAATGGGGAGGTTGTGCTTGTACTGGGAAAATTTAAGGTTCAAAATTAAATACGAACTTTCAGCTACGAATTTAGTGTGCTGTTTTTGCACATTTTTCATTGTAGCTCCAAAACCGCATACAGTAAGTGAGTAGAATGTGGAATATTATAAACTTCACTCATGGTAAATATGTTTATGGCGACTATACACTTTAGCGGTAATCGTAATAATAGTCACTGCTTCCAAAAAATCCCATAACAAGGCAAGCCAGTATACTAAAATATGAATCCTTTTCTATGCCTTTACTTCAATAACAGCAATACTCTAATGTTGTCTGTAGTTACATTTTATGAAACTGCCTACAGCACAGAGGGCTATAAGACATCGTAAAATATGAGACCCCACCATATTACAACAGTTTTAGGTTTTTTGAAGTTTTTGTGGGAGACAATGCCATAATGCCATGATTCAAAAACACGTTTTATTATATAAGGTTTTTATATGCCTTTTTTCCTAATCTCATGTTTATTCTGGTATAATGTATCGTTCAGCAGAGAGGCTTCTGGAAAGATAAACTAAAAATGTGAAAGAGGCGCCCTTTGGACAAGTTTCATTAAATCCTTCATCTAATGAATACGTATGAATGATTACATTGCTCGTCATGCTGTGTACTTCGGTTTTTATCTCTCGCTGTATACTCAGTGTGCTTCGGTAAGTGTGGGTTTTAATGTGGATGAGAAAAAATCCGTATTTGAATTCGCATTCGGAAGCATAGCCAACTTTTTCAAATCTCCGAATCTAAAACTTAAATAATGTGATGTGCCTTTTCATTTTTTGAGACCACGAGTTATCACTGCTCGTATCCTAGAATTCCACAAAATACTTGACTGGATTGAATAGGTTGGAAAGCAAATGCTTGAAATGCTGTAAAAAGCAATATGTGTGGTTATTTATAGATAAACTAAAACAATAAAAAACCAGGATGAACAAGCGTTTAAACCACAAAAACAATAATAAATCTCTACTAACATGGTTTATAAAAATATCGGATGGTAATTATACAAACTACATGAGATAAGTACATCGGGAATAGAGTAACCAATCTCAAATCCTTTTCAAATATTTGCATCGCATGGTGTTCATTATAGGAAACCTTGAACCAAATAATAATGATCGTCATTTTTTTTAAATTCAAGTCAATGGGATAGTGGTAATAATTGTATGCTTCATTCGCGATAGAAAACTAAGCCTTGTTATAAAACCTGATTCCTTATTGTAACCCTCGATGAGCTTCAAGATTAAGCGTGAAAGTATTCATGCTTTTGTTCACTTTATATCAAATCGTGTTATACAGCATACTTGTTATAAACAAAAGCAAAAACGTACTTGAATTTTTACCACGCACAAATGATAAATGGACAGCATTTTTGTATCTCAAATTTTTACGTTTCTGCCACCAAACAAGTGTATATTGTTATTAAATAAAAATTTCATCTCTATTTCTAAACACAATCCTTTAGACTGCAGATATTCATTTGCATTTTGAAGCTTTAATTTTCAAAGGGTATTTTGTTGACTGCTGAGTAGCAATCCAGCGGACAGCTAACGGATGAAACCTAAAGCTTTCTAAGCTTACTTAATTCCTTGTGTAAAGGTATTTACGTTTTAAATATGGACAAGTTTCCCGAAAATCAGAACAAAACACATGTACTTTGAGCAAAAACACGTGTAACATAACGTAATTATATGCCACGGTTGATATCTCTCGAGAGGATTGAGAAAGCCTCTTTCCACCCTGGTGCGAATCAAGTGAATGGATCAATGGAGAAAAGTGAATGGACGGGGTCTTGCCCAGCAAACGAGGGTACGAATACATCCTATCATTCCTATCATATCATTTATGCATCAATGGTTCCACTCAATTTACAGCTTTACCTAGTGGTGTATATTCTTACTTATAATATTATGTAGGGATAATATAATGCGTCGCCACATACAAGATACATACACACATAAATACACACCAGTAAAATGTTTATTTTAGAAGACCTCGCACGCTTGTGATGATGAATCGACGAAAAGCTCATTTTTCATATGAAATGAAACAAGAAGAACATTAGCTTTGGTATAGCAGAGATCCACGATCCACAACGACATATTCCATAGTTGCAGCAAGCCACGAGCACTAGTACTTCCTTGCCACGATTCTCTATGGTTAGCTTTAAATTCGGAACTAAATTAAGCTTTGCTGCAGAGAAGATATAAATATTGTGTGGAAATACTAAAGCGTTTAAAATATAGTGATGTAATAAGTAAGACCACCTACATTCTGGTTGCCACACAGAACGTTTTTGATTTTAATACTGAAAAGTGGTCAGGATGTATGAGGCAACCCAAAGAAGATATTTTACGTACATGTAAATGAATGAATTCAAAACATAATTTCATATAACATAATAATATGCATAATATTCGTCTTCTGTGCTTACATGCGGCTGAGAAGATCTTCCATGAAAATCGTGTTATCGTACAACTAAGCAGAAATTTTGATACTTTCCCTCCAAAGTTACTAGTATGAGGAAAATAAGCATAACAGGAGAGTAAGTCCTCTCCGCATAATATTATTTTCTGTCAGTTTTTTTTCATACATTCATCATCACAGATACACAGCATCACTTTGTTTACTCTTTTGGAAGCTTGTTTTTCCTGTGTGTGTAGATTACGCAACTGTGAACTCTTCCTTTCTACTGCTGCCAACTATAGTGATGAGAACACTATAAATTAGGTGCTAAAGGTGTGCACCAATCTTTTTCATAGTGAAATATACAATATGCATCAATGATGATGAAGATGTAAATTATGTTTACCAACCTTGAGGTATTGTTGAACATCAGGAGGGATTTCAAGTGTAGTTGTTGATAGCTGTCTGTAAAATCGGTCCACAAAGAGCCCAACTCGGATTGCGTTGGCCACGGATCGAAATCTATGTACATGACCAAATAATTCATGTTAGCCTTTTGAATTTACCAGAGCTTAAAAAAGATTGTACACATACGTACGACGAGTAATCAAAAGGGCACGGAACATTTCAGGATTTTCTTTTATTATTATTGTGGATAAAGTTGTTCTAAACTGTACATGCAACATTTTTTGGCTAAAATAGTCGTAACACTTGGCCCCATGCTTTTGCACGCAAAGTCTGCTTTGTATTTTTTCATGTCAAAGTGGCAAAAATTCCTACAATTATTACGTTTTCCCTGTCTTCCTCTCATCTCAATTATATTCACAAAGAAGAATGGGAAAACGCTCAGATTTATAAATTACTCTCTAGAAGTGAAAGCAAATTCACACGATTTATTATGAATGAGAGTTCGAGTTTCACACGCTTGCCTGTGTGGTGGTCTGTAGGCGGACCATAAAAACTCTTTTGCTTCCTTCGACTTCCACCACTCATTATTTATAGTGTGTGTAATATTTGACACGAAACAAGATTACTTTGAAGTTGAGGGCACTTTCATTTAAATTATTTTAAAAGATTTACGTGGGATGGTTTAGCATGATAGTAGTGCTAGCAGCAAACTAGCTTTCATACCTTGGCCGAGGTTCCAAACGGGGTTTGGGTTGAACCGTTTTTGTGAATGTGGAAGCAAGCCATTTTCGTACTTCTTCTGGAATCACCTCTTCGTCTACCTCAGACAACTCGTTGTCCGACTCGTCTCGCCTGTCAAATTAAATCCCAGAAGGCCAGAATAGAATTATTTTTAAATCTCGAGGAACCACAAAGCATTATAGTTTATGCCACAAAAACAAACCAAAGATGTTATTCAATATTGTATAGTGCTTTAATACGTATATTACACATACTTCCAACATGTTTAAGTAGCTGGATAATATGGCTAAAAGGTTATATAAAAATAAATTCAAAATGGATGCATACAAAGTAGTACATACA